>BLKR01003260.1:125000-153797 GCA_011170035.1 Teleogryllus occipitalis | reverse complement strand
CAATATGTATAGTTTTCAGAGGATGGCCTTTGGATTAAAGAATAGTGGCGCAGCTTTAATCAGTTATTTGGACGATGTAATACCGGATGAGCTAAAGGAAACTACTCTCATGTACGTCGACGATATTGTGTTATTCTCTACCAATATGTTTGAACATTTAAAGAAGTTGAAAAACTATTCGAAATCTTTCGGAAGTATAATTTAAAATTAAATATTGGAAAATGCCAATTCGGGAGGAGGAATATAAAATTTATGGGGCACGTCATATCGGATCAAGGAATGTCGATGCAAGATAAAAAGAAAGAATTGATTAAGAATTTTCCGCGACCTCGGAATGTAAGGGAAGTTAGAAGATTGATTGGGGTGTGCAATTATTATTCCCGGTTTTGCAAAGGTTATTCAGAAATAATACACTTAATAATAGAATTGCTAAAGAAGGGGAGGAAATGGGCGTGGGATGCAAAATGTCAAGAGGCGTTTAAAAAATTAAAAGAACTATTTGAGAAGACATTTTTGATCAGTTATCCAGATTTCGACAAAAGAATGTATCTACAAGTGGATAGTAGTGGATTTGCCATGGGAGCTGTGTTGTTCCAATACGACGAAAAGAATAAGCAGAGAATAATCGCCCTAGAAAGTCGTGTTTTGACTCTTGGCGAACGACGTTTTACTATCAGTGAACGGGAAGCTTTAGGAATTGTGTGGGCTACGCAGAAATTACGGGCTATATTAATTGGACGACCATTTACCGTCATTACGGACCACAAGGCCCTAATTTTCTTAATGCGAAGTCATTTGAATAACGATAGATTGTTGAGATGGTCACTATGGCTTCAACAATTTGATTTTAACATCCAATATTGTGAAGGCCGTGATAACGTTTTGCCCGATTATTTATCGAGAATCAGGATAAAGGGAAAGGAAGGTAGTGTGGAACCCGATATTAATGCTATCCAGTTAACGGAAATACGACCGAAATGGACGAAGGAGGAATTAGCGAAAATTCAAAGAGAGGATCCTGTGGGAGGCAAATAATTGAGCATTTTTCGGCGGAAGATAACGACCGACGGCAGGATGATCCGAAATTTTCAATGTGGAAGATGTACGAGGGGGTATTATTACATCGGATTAGGAAACGAGGGACGCAGTATCAAATTTGGATACCAGAAGCGCATAGGCGAGAACTGATTCTATCTACGCATCAACATTTCGGCCACTTTGGATGTAACAAAATCGAAGTAATACTAAGATCAAAATGCTATTGGAAAGGCATGGGGCGACACATCCGTAAGCAAATCAGTAAGTGTGACGTCTGTCAGAAAACCAAACAGCCCAATAAAAGGTATGAGGAGAGCAGCAAAGCGATAATACCTACGTCAACTAGGGAAATATACGCTGTGGATCTTTATGGACCAATGCCGAAATCCAAATTTGGGAATCAATATTTGTTAGTAATAATGGATGTTTTTTCTAAAATCACAAAATTGGTATTGCAACAGTCAAATGTTTCTCTTCACTTACTTTTCTGACGAGGAAAACGTTTCGGGTAATTTCCTCTTCCAAAGCAGGAGGTTACCTCAAAATGAAAAGGAATTCTATTGGGTTATTAGAAACTCGATTTTCGTGGTGGAGTTAAACGAAACTCCACTTACGTACGAAGTCAGTTTGCTCCATACCGCTTTTCCTGGCAGTTTAGATTCGGTGTAAAGAATTTAAGTTGAAGTGAGGAAATGCAGAGTCTGGCATTAGCTTCGCAGTAGCGCAGTGAAAATTATTTCACGGATCCCTCAGTGTCATCTTTAAAATAGTAGGTATGCCAATTGTAATGCAAGATTTTACTGGCATTTGTTCGAAAAATCAAAAATAAATTTACCATGTTCTGGGGTTGATTAGGATAGAAACATGTTTACTTTACTGCAACGCGTCGCAGTAAAGAAAACGTATTTCAATCCTATCTATTGCGTCGCGACGCTACGAAAACAATATACGACACGAGTTGGTATTTTAAGTTTCGATATGTTTCACTAAAGAAAATATCCATTTATTGAAATGACTAATACTGGTTAAAAGCAATTAGAGTTTTTAAAATCCGCAAAGTAATTGTCGCTGCGACCTAGAGGAAAGACTTTCACGTGGTGAAGCGTCAGCCGCCACTCAGCCAACATGCACAAGTTCAATAACGTCTATTTCCATATTCGTAGAAAAATCCTCTTTGCAAATGACGATGGCGAATAAAATTAATTAATAATAATGCAATGCATAAGATTTGCATCCGTCCCACTTGCACGGAAAGTTACGGATTGCTTCACTGAATTCTCAAACTAATGATATGCTTTTACGTCACAGAAGCTCAAAGAAGTTGTTGGAAGGAAAATGTTGGGTTCAAAGTCGTCTTCTGTTCCACTCACCTTTCTAGTTTTTCTAATGAATTTTATCTTATTTGTTTCAATATTGATATTAAAACTGTGTGAAAACATGAATACTAAATATGTGGAATTTTCCTTATAGGTATTTTTTTACATATGTAAATTAATTTACATTAGTGTATCATATTGATGGTCAGTACTAATTTATAAGTATGCAGAGTAGTCATTAGAAAGTTAAGTTTCTATCAATTAATGATTTTAATTTCTATTGATTCATTATCAATTAACATGCTCACCGTGGGAGGTCAAATTATTAAGAAACAGGGCTAACCAAAACTACAATATTGACCATTGATCAAACAAGGGGCAAATTTGCATTTCCTTGTCACTTAATAGAAGTTAGGAATCGAATTGAAGATAAAAATGAAATCCCCAGGTATCTCCTCCTAGTGGGGCACACCCCGGCCAGGACAAGCTCTATGTTCCCGACTCAGGTCTCCCAAAATGTGTAGTAGTTTTTGCATGCGATTGTGTGTGTGTGTGTGGGGGGGGGCAAGGGACAGGGTATAGGTCAATGAAAATGCAGGAAAGATGGCGCACGGTCCGTGGCCCTTCTATTAAAATACTACTCCACCATTCGCCTGGTATTTATCACAGAAACCACGGAAAAGTATTCATCAGTCCAGCCGGATCCTAGAATTTTCGTCCAGAGAGTGGCTGAATTCGACATAGCTACATCGCAATACTGTCTCTGGGCTATACTCACTCGGGTCGACCGAGTAAATAAAATTAAAGAAACAATATATTTTCACCTTACAAGAAAAAAAGAATCGGGTAAGAGAATCGAATCTGATAGGACAAAGACGAAGACGATTTTGGAATATTAGTTGAGATGATTCTTGGAAATCAACAGCTGTCATCGCTCTTCGCAAACCTTATCAAGGTTTTATGAGGTTAATTTTTTTGTTGCAGTTTTCGAAAATATGGAAGGTTCACCAAAAATGGATCCTACGCCATTTTTAAAACCGTAGTTTGCTCTATTCCAGAAAATTTGGAGCCATTGTTGAGAACATTATTTTTCAAAAGTGCCTGTAATTCAAGAAATTACTTATTTAAAGATCCAACTAGTAGCTGTAGGAAGACGTCGAAAAAATTTTGAAATTATGCAGTTTTTGAAAATTAAGTAAATAAATTCAACGAAAGTGAGACACGCAATTTTTAGGAGTTTTTTCTCTCTGAGAAAAAATTATACAATCAATTCTGAGCCAGTTTTGAGAACAATTAGAGAATGTTAAGCCTTCATATAAAGTTCTTCCAAAATAAAAATATCCATTTCAAATTGAAGGGGGCGTGCCATCAACAGATCCAGTAGGAAAAATGAATTGTGGCGGAAATCCTGCATATGGTTTACCCTCTAGCATTGTACAAACAAACCGACGGACAGGTGGTAGTTCAGCCGTAAATAAATTTTTCGCAATCAAAGACCCACGGAATGTGGATTCTGACTAGTGTTAGACGAAGTAATTTACCACGTATTAGAATAAGAGTTATCCACTTTTTCTGCTCAGAATCCCTCAATACCAGTTTTTCCTGTCGAAAAATTACCGTTCTTTGCCTCAACATTACAATACTTACTCTATACTACGTATGTTGTATGCAGGAAAGGAAAAAAAACATTATTTTTTTCTCATTTGTAGCTTATAAACACTTCGGGATGACTAGACTAATGTTCATAACATTTCCGCAAAAATATAGCACGTAAACACTTCAGAGGGCAACCACGCTTCGTAAATACTCGTATGGCGTGCAGACAGTTCTCCGGCTCGAGCCAACCCCATTCATCCCCTGTTATTTCCTTCAATTCCGAGTTTCCTATCCTGCCCCTCCCTTCGTTGCCACATCTCGCGGTTCCTTTCTTTTCACCCTACCCCTTCCCTATCAACAGTGCGCCCTTGGCTCAATTAAGTCAGATGGGCAACGCGCGACCAATAATTTCTGCAGTGAGGGTTCTTTCTTAGTACTTAGGTGTGAGATCTCGTAATATGAGAGAAGTAAAGTCATGCTTGATTTATAAAGTTTTAGGTCTCGGAATGCGCCCCAAATTAATAGAAATAGTTATATATTTATAATTTTAATAATTATTCCCAAGGTACCGGAACACCGTCCCGTCGCATTCCTCCAGAAATCAAGCTCTGAGTAAAGTAGTGAGGAGAGGAAGTCGCGGAGAAATCTCTGAACGCTGCTGATTCTATAAACGGCAAAGATAATTTATTTATCTGGTTAATGCATTTAAAGGGGCACGAGAAAAAAATGACATTTTAACGTTTTATAAATCGGTTAATTAATTATATTTTAAGAAAATTTGTTCCTATCAATCTTATAGAAACGATATTATTTCTACTGTAAAACTGTCTTGCACTAGTCTACTCGTACCCTCTAGACCACGGTACCCTCTAGACCACATGAGTTCTCCCAGATTATGTTCGTCGAATTACCCTACAGTCTGGAGAAGAAGTCTGGCGGCCGGCTGCTCTGATCGGTAATTTTCCGTTGTTTCCCGCTTAATAACCATGCGAATGCCGGAGCAGTGTCTTCACAAACTAGCTACGGATCAAACGCAATCTTTCATTCACACACTTCTACACGTCGTGAGATCAGTGGGGAGCTTAAGAGTTTGTCCCGGCTGGGTCGGTGCTCCCTTAGTGGACACCTCTTGAAGGGGAAAGGACGTAAGCTAACATGTAAGTAGGCACCGATGTCACGCTCCAGCGGAGAGGAACACCTCAAGGGATACATCAAGCACTACACTTACGGGGTAAATGGCCATAGTTGGCGCATGGAAACAAATAACCAATCTGTATTCTCCCATAGTCAGAATTATATGTAAGGAAAATTGTTCCGGATCCGCTGTACTAAAATGTTCAGTGCAGGGTGTCCAAAACGTTATAACGTAAAACGTAATTAACGTATAACGTAATAACGTATATTAAGTAGGAGTATTTGTTCAGATTTAATGACTACTCAAAAAATGATAATTTTCTTTTTTTCATTAACGTTTTTTTATGATTTCTGTATATCCCTTATGTACTAATAAAGTGGTAAAAAACGACCAAGAGAGATGGCTCTAATGCGTTGAACGCCTGGGTGGGTCTACCTAGTGCCTAGTTTCCTCCTTGTCGGTCGTTGCAGCCCGGCCGAGGAAGCGGATGCGGGCCGTCTCCGAGCGTTGCCTTGCGTCTCTCTCTCTCTCTCTCTCTCTCTCTCTCTCTCTCTCTCTCGCTCTCGCTCTCTCTCTCTCTCGCTCTCTCTCTCTCTCGCTCTCTCTCTCTCTCGCTCTCTCTCTCGCTCGCTCTCTCTCTCTCTCGCTCGCTCTCTCTCGCTCTCTTTCTCTCGCGCTCTCTCTCGCTCTCGCGCAATATCTATATCTCTCATTATCTATCTCTCATTATCTATCTCTCCTCTCACAATAAACCCGCCCGGGGTTCTTGGCCATGAAACTCCCCGTTGTTTGCAACGTACGTCAGTCACCCCCCAGCGCTGGGTTGAACTCGGCGGGGGTCAATAGAGCTTTGGGGAGATGACTTCTTGGATTTTTACTTTCTCGCTACGGAGTAGAGAGCCTGTTATGTAATTCCTGCGAATTTTCGACAGGAAAGCGGCATTATTGCTTTCGGCAGAAAGCAATGATGCTGGGTCCTGGTAACGAAAAAGTAGATAAATCCAGTTGCTAAATTTATAAGAAAAAAAATCTTCTAACACGTCATGTAGCCAGAATCCATGTTTTGTGGGTCCTTGATAGCGAAAAATCGATTGACGGCCAAACATCTGTCCGTCTGTGAACAACGCTAGCAGCTAACCCGTTCTGTCGATTTTCTTCAAAATTGATATTCATCAATCGATCTGGCGGATGTCTTGAATTTCAAACCGATATTTTAATTTTGGGGAGTACTTTGCACCTGGGACATTTTCCTAATTTTCAAAAAAGTGCCTCCATCGTTTTTTATTAAATTTTGTTTTTGAATAATGTAAAGAACGTTTGTGAGAATTGTGCCGGTGTCATGTTCTTCGAACTCCCTGATTTTTCAAAACTTGCAAAAATTGCAAAAGTTCAAAAGTTCACAAGTTTTTGGGCGTCTTCAAACCAATACATTTATGAACATAGAGATTTTTTTCCTTAATGAAATCTGCTTCTTAAAGATAATTGTGAAATAAGGTCGTGTACAATTTTTCGGAAACTTTAGTACTTTTCGCGTAATTTTGCGTGAAAATACGTGTGCTGTTTTACCACTAATTTTAACTCTGTGAAGATGTTTACAAATATTAAGTATCAACTATTTGTATTCTATTTTATTAAAATTGAATTATTTTTTTAAAGGAAGGAGGTGAAGAACAATGTGTAGGTGAAATATATTGTTCATGATTATACGAACGCAATTAGCTATTGCATTGTTTATTACAGTAGTTTGTGTAAGTCTTACTCCGAATTTGAAAAGTTTTTGAGTGAAACAAAACAAATTCAAAATATTGGAGCTGCAACTGTCAAAATCGCAATGTGTGTCACCGACCTTCAAATTTCGTGGATCCTGGTAATGACTAATGCAATTATGATTTTAAAGACGTGGCTCTTCGCTCGTCATCCTTTTCCTCGTGATACAAAGACATTTGATATCGTCCTTTTCATATAGTTCACTGTCTCCTTGAACCCGTGAGTCACATTTCCCGTCATTGTGGTGCTGACACGAAGTGTAACGGTAGTAAGGAAGACTTTTCCAGGTTCTTCACTCGAAATGCTGCTAGGAATGCTGATCTAACCGTAAACCGGAAACCTGACGTAGGTATTGATTCTGACAAACTGGCATTCTCTCAGAATTTATAATTTTTAATTTTACGGAAGTTTATGAACACAAATTCCAGTTTTTTCTTCTCTAAGAAATACGAATACCACCTATATTTTTTTAATCCTAGAAGCTCTGGGCCAACTTTCAGAACTTGGAAAATTCTGAGTTAATTCCATCTACATGAATAAATAAAAAAATATGGTAGTGGCATTGCAAACAACGAGCAACCTCAGTTACAGGTTTCAGGAATATTGAAAGTCCGTGTAGTCGCAATAATGCGCGCAACGAAATGAACCGAACGATTTTACGACTTTCTCTCAACTGATGAACTTTTTGGAATAAACGAGAGAGAACAGCTACCCACCCTGCGCACGATAACCCTCTCCGCGGAATCCGGTGTGAGAATATCACCTCGGTTAAGCGACATAGAAAAAAAACCTGAGTGTTCGGATGCCCTACAGTATTACGAATTTTTTTATACAGAACGAAAGCGTATTATTTTGTGCCAGTGTCAGGGACTCTCTTCATATTCTTGTCTGATATTGCTGTTTGATATTCCCCGCTTCTTTTGGAAATCATCTTGATGTCTTTCAATATTATTAGTAGCTGTTTGCGCCTTGTGTGGTACGAGTACGTGGAGTAATCTATACGTATTACGAATTTTCAATGCGCGCAGAAATAGGAAGTAAACCTCCAGTGATATGGGAGGTCTGTATGGTTTCGCTATATATCACTTTATAATTGCAGTTGTTGTGAAAACTGTTTGGTTAAAATATTTATTGTTGTGTTAAATGAGTGTTTTATTTGTACTTGAGGCAGTATGCATACTATTTTTTGGAAAACCATTTTGCTTGGTTGGCACTACTGTTGGTGAAGGTAACTAGAGCGCTATGTTAGTGAAAGTTAAAGAAAGAAAACTAATGTATATTTTTTTCTCTATTCTTTAAACAAATGTATTGCGAGAAGACATGTTCATTAATAAACAACTTTTTGCTTCACTTCATTGAAACAATGATGTATCATTAAAATATTTGTAACACGAAAAGCATAGGAAAAATGAGAAAAATATTTCTAGAGCAAAAGCGTTTCGCTTCAGACAAATTACATAGCAATTTTTCATATTTTTTCGAACCCTTTAAAACCTATCCATTCTCAGCACGTTTCCCTTCCCTCAACCTTCAGAATATAGGTTATAAATATTCCACCCACAAGAACGTGCCGTAACACGCGCTTTTTGGCCATTAAAGTAGTACCCGCAGCGGAAAAACCAAGATTAAAGGAGCCGCGTTCGCCAATCGGAACATACAAGAGCTCTCTCCCGAGGATGCACACATTTACCCGACCCTGCTGGACCGCCGCCGCAGCTGTCGTCGCAACCACCACCATCGCCTTCAGCCCCTACCCTCATCCTCCGCGCCTGCATTACTCGCCTTCATTCTTTCCCCGCCGTCACCCGCCGTCACCCGCCGTCACCCGCCGTCACCCGCCGTCACCCGCCGTCACCCGCCGTCACCCGCCGTCACCCGCCGTCACCTACCGTCACCCGCACTCACCCCCCCCCCCCCCCCAGCGCTGTCTCAGCAGCACTGCCTGCATTGCCCCTCGCTGCGCTATACCTGCAGCGTGGCCGCTGCACCACCTCCGTCGCCAGCGTAGTCGCCTCCGGCCACGGTCAAGGCCGCGCGGTGCCCGCGCCGTGGCCGGGCGGGTGGGGTGGGGGGCGTTGTATTTACCCGGTGGGCGCGCGGGGACCGGTCCGCGGCCCCCGCAGTGCACGCCGCGCCCGCCACGAGGAAGCATCGCATCGCGTTCCGGCGCGGCACGCGAGACCGTCTTAGAGAAAGCGGGCGATCGAACACCCGAAGCTACTACCGCAACGTTCCGAAAAGGTACGTTTTTCTTTTCGTTTCTTTCCTGTAGTTTCGTAGGGTTGGTAAACGTGGCGGTTACTGAGTATGGTTTCAAAACTGTATATTTCGTATGTCATTTAAAGATTTTTTTGAATATTTTTGTTAGAAGGTTTTAAAATGTGAAGCGATTTGTGATTTGTACTGAAGAATGAGAGGGCCGATGTGTTACTTCGCAAATAAACCGTAGTGCATTTTCTATAATTATTGTAATTTGTGACTTTAGTTGACTTTTCTTCAACATGTAAGTTCATAGATTTTATTGATCCCTACAGGCTATAATACCGTACTGAAAATATATTTTATTACATTTTTCGTTATGTAAGTAATATTATATTTACATTTTATTTCTGTTATTCTTAGAATTTTGGCATATTCTTCAGGTAATAAATATATTAAATTATTAATTCAGACGGATATTTTTTTACTTCGGTACATATGATTTAATTACTTTTTATTCTTCTAAAGCATTTTCTCAAATGCATTTTCCTCGTAAATTCCCTGACAAAAATGTCAACGTGCCGAAGACTGCTCAGAATACCAGTTATTTCATTATTCAATTAGTTTCTGTGGCTTCTTACCCGACCAGGCGAGAAACCGGCGAGGAGGGTGAAAGTTGATTTGCTGAGTGATCAGGTCGGAAAAAGGAATGAAAGTAGGGAGCCCAATGGAGATGGCTACATAACTAAAAAAACAGAAACCGAAACGAAATGCCGTGGCGAACTATTTGCATACCTCTCACCTCGCTACTTACGCAACTTGCCGAACCTTGCCAGTTTCATTGTGCAAATAGTCAAAACTCTGCGTCAACTTTGATCGAAGTTTTCTCTCTGGCGCTTTGACAATATTGAAATATGCACCGATATTCTCGTGAAGTAATGCTAAAATTATCTTCAAATTTGAAATAAAAAAATTATCGGTTTTTATGTACGAGATTCAACATTGGTTTTTATGTATGAGAGGGGAGCTGTACGAAGATAGAATCAAACTGCAATTGAATAAGTTGTGTTTTTATTGTGTTAAGTTGTATTCTTTTTTTCTCCGTACAAATCAGTGACATACGTTTTAGTGCTCTATATCTTCCTGTTACAGAACCGCCTCTCGATTCACAAGATCAACTAGTGGTACTAAAACAGGGCGTACTTACTCGCCGTACGATCATGTAAAATTAAGTTCAAAAAATTGTACATGAACTTATTTCAAAATCTATCTTTAAGGAACAGAATTAATTGAGGGAAAAAATCTCTATCTTTATAATTGTAGTTGTAGGAAGACACCGAAAAAAAATTGAATATTTGCAATTTTCGAAAAATCAAGGTTTTCAACCAAAATGAGACCTGCACTATTCTCTTAAACATCCTTCTCACTATCCAACAACAAAATTTAATAAAAAATGATTGAGCCATTTCTTGAAAATTTTGAAAATGTCCGAGGGGCTTCATATAAATTACTCCCAAAATTAAAATATAGTTTTTTTTTTTTAATCAACGGACCGCGACATCATTTAGAGCCGTTTAACAGCTTTGGGAGCTCTTGAACCTACGCTAATTTGGGGGCTCCCTACTCTCTTTCACCGATCTCCCCCCTCCAATTTCCTTACAAGTTTTGTTAAAAAACTAAACTTCTCATCACTGAGTGACATTGTCGCATCAACCAGCTACATTCCATATTCTAAATATTATTCAATGATGCGCGACAAAATACTATATTATGCCAAATTTTTGCGTAAAGTTTAATCATATACGCCACATCATACCACATTAAAATAGCAAATTCAAATAAAAATTTAATAAAATAAAGTTATGATGTATAAATTGTTTACAAATGGAATTAATTTTTACTTTCTCGTATATGCACGTAGATATGGAGTATAATACGTATGATAGAGAAAGTTACATAATGCTGGGCGAAAAAAGGCGGATTTTTTGGCAGAAAAAAATTCATTGCCGGGCCCTGATACCGAAAAAGTTGCTAAATTAAGGGGGAAAAATATCTAACATTCTGGTGTAGCCAGAATCCCAGTTTTGTGGGTCCTTGATACGGAAAAATCAGTAACGCCAAAACGTCCGTCCGTAAACACTACTAGCACCTAAACCATACGTGAGATTTTTTCCAAATTGAAGAAACCCACGTCCATCTGGCTCTAGTTGAAGCTTTAAAATTTTGAAAAACATTCTTTAAAATTTGGCGATACTTTGCAGGAAGCCTGTGGCACATTTTCAAAATTTTCTCAAAAACTGCTCAAACTTTTTTCTTTAAATTTCTATTAAGAATAGAGAAAAATACACCTATAAAGATGGCATAGGTTCGTTATTTACTGTTCACTCCAAATATCCTAAACTTGAGGAGTGCACTTTTTTGGCGTTTTTCTACAACTACAAATTTAAAGATAGATTTTTCCTTCAAGTAAAATTTTATTCCCCATATTTAGTTCTTTCACTAAGGTCATGTACATTTTTTAAAAACTGTTTAGTAGTTTACCCGGAATATTACGTACAATATGTGCAATTTTAATAAATAACAAAAACAAGATTTTTTTAGAAATTTCTCCAAATTTTTTCTTTAAACTTTCGGTAGGGATAGTGCTAAATACACTCTGAGATGACATAAAGGTCATATTGCTGGATCCTTTTATTTTTTCAAAAAATTACGAAAATATATTTTTTACTTGTCTCGTGTGTCGTTAATATTTACATTACTTTCAATTTGTTGATATGATTGTATTTTATAAGTGCATGTGCTTTAAATACGGTTATGTCAAGTTTCTCGAAAACAAATGTTTTCTGTTAGAATGAGCTTCAAATTTCGCATTTTCAGATATGCTCAAACGCCGTTTTCTCAAAAATGGCTCCCATTTTTTTCTCCTTTTTCCATCGGATAGTGCTAATTGCACTGTTTAATATGACGTAAAGTTCATTTTATAGTATCCTGTTTTTTTCAAAAATTACGCAAAGTGGTTTTTTTTAATATCTCTCGCGTCGTTAAGATGCACATTCCTAGCGATTTGTAAACACTATTGCATTTTTGACTGTAAGTGCTTCAAATGGCTTCTAATGAAGTTTTTCGAAAAGTCAAAAAAAGCCTGCGAAAATACATCAAATTTCGCAATTACAGTAACGCTTAAACGCTATTTTCATAAAAACTGCACCTAATTTTTCAATGAAAATTGCTATTTACGACGATGTTTTGACCTTCTGTAATATTATTAAAATAATGTTTCGGTTCTACTGTTAGGAAACAGAAAAATTGAGAAAATGTCACAAAAAAATAGCTTTATTAGTGATGGATTATATTTGTGATGGATGCGGGCAAGGGTATTTGGTAAGTCCGAATAGTCCTAGACCAAAGATAATAGAAAACTAATACGAGAAAGTCTGTGCCATTCTGTAACACCTCTAGTTCATCAATTGTATCTGTTCGATTACAGAGAAAATATACAAAACTGATCTTTAGTATATTCTAGAATCCAAAAGTAGACTGGGTGCTCATACGTCATCTACGACGTCAGCTGCGGCGTGTTCACGGCCTGTTTCCAGATATTTTTTCACCTAAGCATCCTTCATTCGTCAATTATGTAAAAACATGTCCCCAATTTGTCAGGTGGAATTTGCATCGCCAACTAATTCTGACTTTAATTGTCATAAATTTCAATGTATAACACAAAACGAATGAAACTGATTGTCACTGCTTTATGATTGATTTTTACGTATTGAATATGGAGAGCGATTCTCGCAAGCGTTACTTAATTATTTAGGGAGAGTTAAAGCGCGGGTTACAGGAGCGTTAGAGGGGGAGAGAGGCACTCAAAATACTTCAAATTTGCGTTACATATTTTATGGACGCTCCCAAAGTTTAATTATTGATGAACAAATAACTAATACTGTTTATCAAGGTTTATAAATATGTATTGTGTTGCGAGTGTTTAAGAGCTTTCGGTAATTGATTCAACTTTTGAATTTTTGGCATGAGGTATAAACAAGTGTTTTTTTATTTATGCGTGTAAAGAGAACATGCATCTCAAATATGCATCTGTGTTGCAATTCATCTCAAATATATTTCTGTGTTGCAATTCACGGATGAGGTAAGGATTGTTGAATGGCAAACGTACTATTGATGTTAAAGTGACATTTCGGGGGATCTGCATACACTGATTTAAGTCAGAAAAACGTGTAGGTCAGGGAAAAGTAAAAACAAATGGTGTAGTAATTAAGAATGCATTAACTAACATTTAGACGAAAAAGGTAATTTTAACGTGTTTGAGAATCCCAAGGGTCTGTAAATTGAGCATTTGCCGGGCCGACCAGTCTCCCGGCATGAGTGGTTGTGACCTCTACTCTGGCTGGGTGTGAAATGTTCATGGATTCGGGGCCTTTTGAAGATTTTGTAAAAAAATAACACAAAGTTGTAGTCACAGAACATTTATAATTGGACGTTTCCTTGAGCATTTACCAAGGTACAGAATGTCATTCCATAAACACCCATAACAAAAAGAACAAACATTGTACAATATTAAAAAAACAAAACAAAAAATAACCCAAGAAAAAACAAGTTTTCCTCAAATATAAACAAAACTTTGTTTGAGACAATCATTTTATCCATTTACTAGTTTTCTTATGACTAAAGCAAGAATTGAACATTAGCACTAATCAGACTTCAAAAAGTAAAGAATGATATGGCAGTGATGTAATGTTTAATCAATATTATCACATTTCTTATTGCACTATCAAACTGGTGCTTCAGCATTAAAACACAAATTGAATTATTAATTTTTTTTAAGTGCAGCATTCATTGCAGGTTATTTTTCTCTTAAAAGACCCTTAAAGTACATCTCACCTTGAGGACAAAAAATGAAGCAAGTGACTGTCTCTTCAGAACACTGTTCAGTCTCCGTGTCAACACCACAAAGACATTTAAACTAGAAAATAAACTACAAATGACAAATACATGTTATCACCTCAGAGATCAGCATGAACGTATTCTTAAAATTACAAGTGTTTAAATGTTGTGCTGAAATAAATGTAGAAATGTAACACATTCTGACTCTTATATCATACTAAAGCTTCTACATGATCAGTACAAAATAAATCATCTAGTCTTGTACACTTTAAGAGAATGATACAAGCAAAGATGAAGCATAAATATGATTGTCTCATAACATAACATTCTTAATTTTAATCAATGCATAATTTGCAATACATTAAAGTAACATAATAAATATAATAACATTCTGTAAGAACCTTGTTTTGTTCGGAAGAAAATGGTATGTACCACGATTCGTCCAACAAGACTGCCCTACCCCGAGCTTTCAAATTGGGAAGGCTGCGCACACTCTTGTTGCAGATCACCTGGTCTACGTGCCATTGCATAAGCCAACTTGGTTTGTAAGTGCTTATCAAATATCTGCTTATCAAAAATAAACAATATCCTCTATTGTAGTGACTATTACATCAGCACTGACCTAAGCTTCTTGCACTCTGTCTTCTTTTAAACATCTCTATTGAATGTTTACAGTTTCAATTTAACAGAAGCTGTGTCTTTCCAACACTGTACATTCTATCAACAGAAGCACTAATCACAACCTATAATGTATAAACAAAATGTACAGTACAAAAACCTCTTTTCTCAAGATAACCTCACTCTACGACGTCTGACCAACGACAAAAATCTCTCGCCTCCCTCTTGCCCCCGTGACGTCACAACGGACGGTAGGGAGACCCCCCCCACCTCCTCTACACCGCTCTTGCTGGAGAAGCTGGTGTCGTCAGCGGCGGCGGCGATTTCGTATGTCGGATATTTGAATGGTCACATGGTAGCGTAGTGTGTGTGTGTGTGCGGTAAGAGGTGAGGATAGGACAAGGAAGGGGATGGAAAGATTGCGCGCGCTCCGTGGTCCATTTGTTAGGGTACTGCTTCAGCATTCGCCTGGCTCTGATCGTAGAAACCACGGAAAACGATCGATGAGAATAGCTGGCTGCTGGAATTCTCCTCCAGACAGCGACTGTGTTCGACCTAGCTATGAAGCTAGTGTCGAAAATCCTGCCACCGTCGGGTCTCGAGCCTAGGATCTCCGGTCAGTGACATCAGTTGATGCCCTGAGCCTCATCTCCAGGACGCAGCTGCTGCATTCACTACGACTTCAATCCCTTGCTCACAGTGTTCCGTTTCGAAGTCTTGTCAGGAGAGCCGCATTTATCTGTCGGTTGATCCGCATTTATCTGACCAGTGCTTAGTGTTACTTGCATAAAGGTGTCTCGGAACATGAAAACTGAAATGAACTACACTATCATCAAACAGTATAGTGTTATTTTGGAGACAAGACGCGCTTGTTAGCAGACAATTTGTCAGAAAATATGAAGAATCTCAATAAGTAATCGCCTGTTAAACTTCCCCAAATGTTGATTGACGAGAAGCATGATATTTGTTTCCTTGATATTTGTTTCCGTACTCTCGAAATATAAACAGATATTGTGAATCTAGCCATCTGCGAAGTTGTGATGTTTCCCTAAAATATCTTACAATTTTTAAATTCAGAATTAGTACCGTAGAGTATAAACCAGTCAGATCGTTATTCTTATCAAAATGTTCCGAGGTGGAGAAACCTGTTCATTATGAAGATGATGTTTGAAAATGGAACAAAATTAAATCGCCAGAGGAACCATTTTAATTGAATTAATCGTTCCCATAGCATTCCTACCCCCCTTCTGTTTTCACAATATTTCTACATCAATAAGTCGAAGTAGTGTGTATCTGTTTTGCTGTTCAATATTTTCAATAATATTTTTTTTATTTATTGAAGGTTCTACGAGAACACATTTCATACTTAACAAATCAAGACGATATTTCCTCTGAGTACTATGCTATGAATTCTCTTTTAAGTAACAGTGATTTTTACTTAATTCTGGTCTGTTAGATTGTACAATGTAAGAATTGCCTTAATTTGTATATTTTGTATTGATCAAAAAGTTTTGATTTACGTACTGCTGAAGGCATTTGATATACGTACTGCTGAACTGACGCTTTACTTTCATGATCACTTTATAAGTACGAGAAATTACACCAATCATTCTTACCCTTTCGGACTTTCGTTAATCAGTTTGAACGCCATTGTTGTTCTTCAGTCAGATTTAGGCAAAAAGTTTACTTATCAGCGTTCTAAAATAAAAATATAAAGTTTTGAGTTGATGGAAAAACAATACATAGAATACAAATTTTAATGTCATGTAAGATTCTTACAAATTCAAAAACAAGCCTAGTATTAATTATATCCAATTTGTATTTGGTATTAATTTTTTCCAGATAATATAAGACAGAATATGCTATAAAACATTGAGGCGGATAATATCTTTTGAGTACCGTTACCTGTTTTGCATAAAAATATATTTTCATCACTGGGCGTGATTAATTATGAAACACAGAATAACCGCCCTAACGTCTCAACTGGTCGACGCAATCGGCGGCCCAATAAAGGCACGCACCTCACACTGCGCTTCTAAAGGCGCTTTGGCGATTTCCTGCGCTTGTTCGGTTTCGTAGGAACCATGATGCAAGTTGCTTCTTTCCTAATATGAACTCGTCAGAGCGATCAGGCGCTTTATGATCTTTTTTTATGATTCTGACTTTCGTAGATACTTCTGCGGAATGACGTAAATCACCAATGGTCAAATGATTTCACTTGTTCACCGAGAACAATCCTTTTCTACTTTCAATTGTTGTGACTTATCCATGTTCATAGCTTACTTAAAACTCTAGATAACGACGCATGAGTCACTGGTGTTACGTTTTTTGTTGGGGATTCATCGTTGATTCTCCGCGTAAAGGAAGTTTCAAGACGCGTATCAAAACGCACACGATGAAATAAGCGTTCAAATATGCAACTTGCTCAAGATTAACAGCCGACGATAGTCATTTAAGAATATGAGAATATCAAACCATATGTGCACTCCTCGGCTCCCCGACATTTAGGACACGAGACTATTACATAACGTGACTTATTCTGAATGTAAGATCTGGCTATCTCCTATTGGTTGCAATATACTGAAAGATATTTTCCTGTTTGTTCATATTTCTAGGTTGGAATAGATTATAACCATAATATAATAATTATAACTACAATTAATGTACTGAATAAACGAGTTGAGTTATTTTATACACTTTTTCTTCTGACTCTCCTTGGGCCATGCATCTAGCCTAGGTAGCTCAGGATACACGCCACGTCCATTAATTTAATGAAGTGTATTTGGCGACAACAAAAAACGGCGTTTCTTTGCAAGCTCCGAATGAGAGCCTTCTTGAACAATTTTCATGTCAAAAATACCTGAATAAACATGAACACTATTGTCAACGTTTCTCATTCATATTAAACTATTGTATGTGAATGAGAGCGTATTAGGAAGGATGGCAGATATCTTCACTAGTTCAGTAGGTTTCTTCACCATTTGTGATTTCTTAATTTATTTTTATTTCAGCGGTGAAAAAATTAAATACATTTTCAAGAAGGTATTCATTCGTTCTCAAAATATTGAATATATTCTATGTGAATAGTTACTAATGTATTATTTAGGTGAATGGGAAGGATGTGGTGTGACTTTGTGTGATGCGGAAAACTAAAAGGGACCATATATCGCAAAATTTTAAAGTTGATTTGTTTATGCCAAATTAAAAACATTTAAACTCCTAACAATTTGGTTACAAATCTTCAAAATATGTAAAAAATTGGCAACGTTATGGTATTTTGAATGTATGTTATCAGAAAAAAGTTTGAAGAAAAACGCGTTTAAACTTTCGTAATTTAAAAAATTAACATATTTACAGAAATTAAATTAGCTTAAAAATATTTTTGGGAATGTTCTTTACAAAACTAAATTCGATGAAAAAATAAATAACATTTTGGTTTCTTGCATCTCACGCAAAACTTTGTTTCCTAATAAATGGTCCCTTTTAGGTTTCCGTATTACATTTAATAAATAGTTGAGTAATTAAAAAACGGCAAAAAAAAGAACGTTGTGCACTAGGGTTGAGAACAATGTGCATGTAAAAGGGAGGACACTCGATGAGCAATAATAATAATAATAATAATAATAATAATAATAATAATAATAATAATAGTACTAGTAGTGGTGGTGGTGGTGGTGGTGGTAGTACGAATCAACACATTTCTTATTATAAATATTCGTTCACAAAATGCAGATAAAGATGGTCTGAGCGTCTCTTTTTTTGTCTCTAGACGGACACTCATGCATGCATGTCAGATTTCAGAAAAAAGGATTTCTATTATAAATTGAACAATAAACGATACAACGTAGCAGATGTAAGTCATGTGATAAAATACACGACAAAGTTAAAAATTTTCTAAAAAGGATGACATTTGAAGGACGAGAGGACAATTAACATCAGTAGAGGACTGTTGTAACGTATTAACAAGCAGGAAGACCGGCGCCTTGCAAGCACCGCGTCGCAGGATTAGGGCGCCAGAGAATACTGGGTAGAGAAAGGAAGTAGAATGAATAGACAGTAGGGGCAGAGGCACCCCGAGGTATTTTGGTAACTTCCACAAATCCATGGGAAGGGATGCCCAAAATGCGTGGCGGCGCGACAGTCAGGTGGCATGAAGTGCCGCGCGAAAGAAAGATGACGTTGCGTGTTAAGTGTGGTTTGAAGGTATAAAAGCGAAGCGCAAAGCGCGGGGGTGGGTTTTGAGCTGAGTGAAAACCTCATGCGAACGCACAAAACTTGCGACCAGGGCGGTGCGGACATTGTCCTCACAAACGGAATACTGTTGGCAACTCTTTTGTGCACTGACGGGGTGGGCGTGCGATTGCGCAGGCACCACATGCGGCTGCTGGGGGTGCAGTTTGCGCCGCTGCGGGTGCCGCTGGAACGGCGCCTGCAGACGCTGGCGGCCTCCTTGTGGTTCATCACCTTCGGCTTCGGCAACATCATCGCCGGCCTCGTCGTGCTCGCCGTCCTCCTCTACTCGTACTACCTGCGCTGGCTGCTGCTGGCCTATCTCGCCTGGGTGTGGTACGACAAGGACATCTGCGAGCGTGGCGGCCGCAGGTGAGTGTGCAACTTCACGGAAGGAAAAAACAACTCAAAAACAAAGAAATTGAAAACAATGAAGCCTGTACTGTTGCAGTAATCGTTATTCTAGTGCTAGGACTTCAGTTCAACTCTTTCCGCAGGGAGATAAATGAACGCAAGAAAAATGTTAGTCACTGGAGTGGGGCCGTTGTAAGTCAAGGTTATCAAGTAAATGACAGAGTTCGTCACTTGCATAATCATTCTGACTCAAGTGGCTATTGAATAAAATAATGCCGCTGTACATCCGAATAGAACCGTATATCAAATCATATAGACGAAGCAAACAACGAAACGTTTGTTAGAATAAGCTCAACAAATGCCAAGTTTTTTTAAAATCTCGGTCATTAAAGTGATGGAATTTTGCTAGTCTTTGCTTTATTGGAGAAGTTCTCACAGAAAATTTGAGACACAATAGATGCACTACATATAAACTGTTCCTACGTATGCGAATTTTCGTACTCCGATTGTTCCGGGATGTAAACTTGCCTTCCCTTCTTTAGCAATAACACGCGAGGATGTAATGTAAATAAAATTGTGGCCTTTTGAGTAAGATTAAATGCAATATTTGCTTCAGATGATTCATATTCCACAATAGGAAACGTTTCATATGTGTCATATTCTATTATTTATGAGTACTGCTACATTTCAACATCAATAATTTACATAGTACGTAAATGTGAAAAAATCTTAGAAAGGTTCCTTAGAGTTTGTTGCTTGGTCTAGGGATGGGTTCTGAATTTACTCTATTAGTTTACTTTCAACAACACGTAAGTGTTTTAATAATGGACCCGACTTCAGATTAATTGCTACACGAAGCAGCGTCATGTATGTACATTCGTGTCAGGAGGGAACGCTTGTACGGAATTGTGAGCTCTAAGAATCGGAGACGCAATATATATTTAAGTTCCCTTTTCTTGTAAATGAACATAGTTTTCTTTCAATAATACTCTGAAATATTATTTCATGAAATTTTCCCTTGAGTAACTCTCCAGTCGGAACTGAGGGCTTTGGTTTGTTTTAAGTGTGGATATCTCATATTACGGGTTAAAGATTGATGTCACGAATTGGGTTGTTGCTTTTGCTACAAATTCCCGTACATATATTTAGTTATCTGAAAATCATACACGATTCCCCTCCCCTTCTACTGATGTATTAGGTTCGCAACAGATGACTTCTCAGGCGATTGTAGGCGGGTGGGTAGGGAAGCAATCACACGCTCAATGAATTTAATCACCTGAATCAGACTATCGAAAGTTAGCTTCTTACAAAATGGGCAAAGTATCCTACTTACAATATAATACAGAGCTCTTCACACTTGCTGCACTTCGTAATGTCTACATTTATCCACAGTTGTTAAAACTTAAACCCCTATTAATCAGGACATTTACAACTTTCTCACTACACATTCACAAGCCATACGTCTGTATTGCTCGTTATTGAGAAACCTCATTTCAACTACATTCACACCGGGTGAGATGGCTCGGGGCATCAACTGATGTCACTGCAGTCCTCTGACCGGGAGGTCCTAGGTTCGAGTACGGACGGTAGCAGGATTTTCGACTCTAGCTTATCAGCTGGGTCGAATTCAGTCGCTGCCTGGAGGAGTATTCTAGCGGCCAGCTGCTCTGATCGGTAGTTTTCCGTGGTTTCTCCGATAAACACCAGGCGAATGCCCGAGCAAGTACCCTAACAAACGGGCCACGGACCGCGCGCGATCTTTCCTTACTCTTCCTTGTCCTATCCTCTCCCCTCACCCACACACTTACTCTAACTTGCATTACACTACAGGGAGCGCGGGAGGCCGGGAGTACGGTCGGGAACTTAGAGCTTGTCCCGGCTGGGGTGGTGCCCTGTTTGTGGGAGATACCTGGTTAAGAAAACCCGTTAGCCAACAGTAGGTCGGCGCCGGATCTCGCCATCCAAGGGCGAAAAACACCGCCACCTCCCGAGAAAAGCTTGCACTATACTTACGGGACTAATGACCTCGATATTTGACTTGCCCGTCAATCGATCAACTAGATTCACAATTTGTGGGCACGTTCCTCGTACATCTCTTTGCAGGCGAGTTTTCACATACATGGTCAGTACTAACGTCAAATGGAACAACTATATTCCAGGGAATACAGGCCCAACATTTTTAAGAGACAATGATGCTCTCTATTGGCCCCTGTTTTTAATACAACCTTTTTCTTCCTTTGATATAAATCTTGTTCAATTCATTTTCTCCTAGAAGCCGTTTGAGAGCATCATTATTTCTTAAAGAAACTTGGGGTATAGTTCAATACTCTGAATCATAATTGTACTGCTTGACGGTACTTCATCTGAACATTGCTCTAGGCGACGCGGCGGTCAGAGGCGGTGGTCTGTGTAGGAAGATGGGCTTTCGTAATTTTGGCGTCAACGGACTCGGGGTACAAATTACTTCCTGTTATATTGAGATTTGCAGAAGAAATATATTAAAGAAATGATGGGAGAATAGCAGTGACATATTTGCGTGTCAATGAAGATTTTCTCTTATAGAGTAATCTGTAACGCTTCTATTTTTGGCATTAAGTAAAATACGTTTTATTGGACGAACTCTCTCAGCCTGAATCAGTGAAAAACTACTGATTGACAGTGACTATTCACTGATTGTGTCAGTTATAACCCTGCCACTGGCAATCAGTGAATTGAACTGAACGAATCAGTGAAAAACGGGTCCACTTTTTGAATCAGTGAAATCTGTGACAACTAATTGAACCAGTGAAATAAATAGCTGTAGCAATCAGTGAAAGTAAGGCTTCACTTATTTGAATCATTGAAGTATCACATCGCTTCTCCAGTACTGCAATGCACAAACCAAAAATCCTACTGCTGAGATCTCACTGTATTGCTTTAAACAAATGCTTCAAAAACATAAAATTTAATAAATACAACACAATCAATTTATATCTGTATTTGAAGTATTTTCCCTTGATATCTCAATAGTAGGATTTTTGGGTTTGTGCAGTATAGTACAGGGGTAGTGAGGTGCGTCAAGCTGGAACAGCCAAGTCAGCACACCGACACGAAACATGTCAAATCATTTATTGCTAATTCATTGACAATTAATTGCCACATTTTTGAATTAATTGCCACGTATGTTCGTGGAGAAAACAGGTGTGTGCTAGATTGACGTCAAGCCAGCACACACATCAGTTAAATTCGAGCCAGAGCTCAACGGAAACCATCTAATCATTTATTGCTAATTAATTGCCAATTAATTACCACAATTTGGAATTAATTCGCACGTATTTTCAGTCTAAACTAATCAAAGTAAATGGCAGCAGGCATGACGCAACCCGCAACATAATAAAAAATTGGAATATAGAGAAAACAAACGAGCACAATCACATAAAATTAACAAGATAGTTTAAAGACATATCGAACTATTATTTTACTTTATGCATGATTTAATTGCGCCTCTCTTTTATGAGATAATACATTTTATAACTTCGTAGTTTTGCAACCACATATGACATTCAAATAGATAATGCATGAGTACCAACGAGTGCGATATATCTATAATCTATTAAATAAATAAATACACATTCAATACTAGTTTACTATACTGAAGATAAATTAATCAATGTTGCCGTGTATTATATAAACATTGCTGAAACTGCATCAGATTTATCGAACCAAGCCACTTTTTCAAATGCGAAAATAGAGAACCAGCGAGCACAATCACATAAAATTAAAAACATAATAGATGTTAAGAACTAATGTTTTACTCTATACACTATTTAATTGCTCTTGTCATTTATTAAATAATAATTTTTTTAAACTTCGTTGTTATGAAACCTCATCGACTTTGGAACAGGAAATGGGAGAGAACCAACCAGTTCAAATATCTAAATTCTATATAATTATTGAATGCATATTCAATACTAGTTTATTACATTAAAGAAAAATTGATAAATGTTGCCGTGAATTATATAAACATTATTGAAACTGCATGGGAGTTATCGAACGAAGCCAGATATTCAAATTCGAAAATACAGAGAACCAACGAGCACAATCACATAAAAATAGGAACATAGTAAATACATATTTAGAACTAATTTTTTACTCTATACACGATTTAATTGCTCCTGTCATTTAATTAATAATAATTTTTTAATATTTCGTTGTTATAAAAACTCGAAGACATTCGAGCAGGAAATGCGAGAGTACCAACAAGCACCATTATCTAAAATCTATTTAATAATTGAATACACATTCAATACTAGTTTATTACACTTAAGATAAATTGATAAATAATGCCGTGAATTATATAAACATTACTGAAACTGCATTACAGTTAACGAACCAACCCAGATATTCAAATTCGCAAATACAGAGAACCAGCGAGCACAATCACATAAAATTAAGAACATAGTTAATCGATGACTAGAACTAATTTTGTACTCTATACACGATTTAATTGCTCTTGTCATTTATTAAATAATAATTTTTTAAAACTTCGTTGTTATGAAACCTAATCGACTTTCGAACAGGAAATGGGAGAGTACCAACGAGCTCAAATATCTAAATTCTATATAATTACTGAATGCACATTCAATACTAGTTTATTACATTAAAGAAAAATTGATAAATGTTGCCGTGAATTATATAAAAATTATTGAATCTGCATGGCAGTTATCGAACCAAGCGAAATATTCAAATTCGAAAATGCAGAGAACCAACGAGCAAAATCACATAAAATTAAAAAAATAGTTACTAGATATTTAGAAATAATTGTTTACTCTATACACGGTTTAATTGCTCTTGTCATTTATTAAATAATATTTTTTTTAAAACTTCTATGTTATGAAACCTCGAAGACCTTCGAACAGGAAATGCGAGAGTACCATCGAGCACCAATATCTAAAATCTATTTAATAATTGAAAGCACGTTCAAAACTAGTATATTACACTAAAGATAAATTGATAAATGTTGCCGTGAATTATATAAACCTTTTAAAACTGCATGGGAATTATCAAACTAAGCCAGATAGTGTAATTCGAAAATACAGAGAACCAACGAGCACAATCACCGAAATTTAAGAACATAGTTAAAGAATGTTTAGAAGTAATTTTTTATTCTATACACAATTTAATTGCTCTTGTCATTTATTAACTAATGTTTTAAAACTTGGTTTTTATAAAATTTGTTGACTTTGAACAGGAATTGCGATAGTACCAACGAGCAATAATATCTAAAATCTATTTAATAATTGAATGGACGTTCAATGCTAGAACATTACACTAAAGATCAATTGTTAAATGTTGCCGTGAATTATATAAACATTATTGAAACTGCTTCAGAGTTATCGAACTAAGCCAGATATTCAAATTCGAAATTAGAGAAAACCAATGACCACAATCTCATAAAATTAGGAACATAGTTAATAGATATTTAAAACTAAATGTTTACTTTATACACGATATAATTGCTCTTGCCAAAACAAAAATTAAAATTTTTAAAACTTCGTCCTTATGCAACCACGTACAACAATGAATAAGAACTTCGAGGGTAGTGACGAGCACAAATAGCTAAAATCAATCAATATGTAAATTTATATTCATATATAGTTTATTACACTAAAAATAAATTGACAAATGGTGCCATGAATTATATAAACATTATTGAAACTGCATTACAGTTAACGAACCAACCCAGATATTCAAATTCGCAAATACAGAGAACCAGCGAGCACAATCACATAAAATTAAGAACATAGTTAATCCATGACTAGAACTAATTTTGTACTCTATACACGATTTATTTGCTCTTGTCATTTATTAAATTATAATTTTTTAAAACTTCGTTGTTATGAAACCTAATCGACTTTCGAACAGGAAATGGGAGAGTACCAAGGGGCTCAAATATCTAAATTCTATATAATTATTGAATGTACATTTAATACTAGTTTATTACATTAAAGAAAAATTGATAAATGTTGCCGTGAATTGTATAAAAATTATTGAATCTGTATGGCAGTTATCGAACCAATCGAGATATTCAAATTGGAAAATGCAGAGAACCAACGAGTACAATCACATAAAATTAAAAACATAGTTAATAGATGTTTAGAAATAATTGTTTACTTTATACAAGGTTTAATTGCTCTTGTCATTTATTAAATAATATTTTTTTAAAACTTCGTTGTTATGAAACCTCGAAGACATTCGAACTGGAAATGCGAGAGTACCAACGAGCACTAATATCTAAAATCTATTTAATAATTGAATGCACATTCAAAACTAGTATATTACACTAAAGATAAATTGATAAATGTTGCCGTGAACTATATAAACATTATTGAAACTACATGGCAGTAATCAAACCAACGAGATATTCAAATTCGAAAATGCAGAAAACCAGCGAGCACAATCACATAAAATTAAGAACATAGTTAATCCATGACTAGAACTAATTTTGTACTCTATACACGATTTATTTGCTCTTGTCATTTATTAAATTATATTTTTTTAAAACTTCGTTGTTATGGAACCTAATCGACTTTCGAACAGGAAATGGGAGAGTACCAAGGGGCTCAAATATCTAAATTCTTATATAATTATTGAATGCACATTCAATACTAGTTTATTTGGTGTAATAATGTTTATTAAATATTAATTTTTTAATACTTCGTTGTTATAAAATCTTGTTGACTTACCAACTTGAATTGCGATAGTTCCAAGGAGCGTTAATATCTTAAATTTATGTAATAATTGAATCCACATTTAATAGTACATTAATAGAATGTTGTTATCAGTGCTCGTTGCGATCTTTTGCCTTCACCTGTTTATGGCTACAGGGAGGGGGAAGCAAGGTCATTGTTCAAGAAAAGGTGCGCGAGTAGTACATATTTCGACTGAAGATATCAGTGACTTTGCTCTCACTGATTGAATCGGCGACAATTTTACTGGTTCAGATTCAGAGAGAAGGTTGAAAAAATAAAGTGTGTTTATTGGTTAAAGTGTACCTCTCTAGAAAATAGAAGAAACGGAGAGAAACAAAAAAGAAACACAATTAAAATTAAATCAGTTTCCACTAGTTTTAAACTTCAATGACAACTCGCTTGTACAATTGATTAGTCGGCCATAGAGCGTAGAAGTTGAGGCATTTATTTTAATAATAAAAAAAGGGGCTGGCAAAAAGGTATTTATTTTTATTGAAATACACATGCGATAAAGACATTTATTCTCCCCAAAATCGGGGTGCGAAAAGGCATTTAACAATGAAAAATCAATATTTAAAAGAAATCATTGAAAAAATTAAAAATTATTATTGTATATTTTTTTATTCTGACAAAAATTTCCATCAGCACTTACGAGGAAGAAAGTGATATGGGTTTTTTCTTTGTAACCTTGACTGCACATGACCGCCAGATTATTTATGTTTTTCTTTCTTTTCACCACTGAATTTTTTTCAGGGGCACCCTAAATTTCGGTATGATTATAAATTTTTCCTCGCAATGTTGTCTCAACGGAATGCTTGGACTCGCTTTTACTTTTACTTTCCCGCCTTTGAAGTTTGTTTCCCGCCCTCGTAGGAGAATTTATTGTAATCGTGCACCGGAAAATGGCGAATTTTTGACAGAACAACTCTTAATAGCCCAGTCCTGGGAACGAAAAAATGGATAAATCTTGTTCCTGTACAAGTATATACTAAATTACTTTAATACATTATGTATTTAGAATATCTTCTGTGGGTCCTTGACACCAAAAAACCCATTGACGGTTATTTTGTCCATTTGTGGTCAAAGCTAGCGCCAAAATCGTTACGCCGATTTTCTTCAAATTTGATATTCTGCGGTCAATTTAAAGGAACTGAAGAGCAAGCAAGTTTGAAACGGATATTTTAATTTTGAATGGTACTTTACATGAAACCTCAACATTTTCAAAAAATTCTAAAAAATGACTTCAATTGTCTTTATTGAACTTCGTTATCGAATAGCGTAAAGGACGCTTAAGAGAAGAGTGCAGATTTAATTTTCGATGAAATCTATAATTTTTCGAAAATTGCAGTACATACTACTTTAGATGTTTCCCTTCAATTACAAAATTGAATGTAGAGACTTTTGCTAGTAATGAAATCTGTAATTCTGTCAAATCTTCAAATTACATCCTGCATATTTTTTTTGAAATATGAGTAATTTTGCATAATATAGGTAATTTGAATTTTTTGTAAAACAATTATTTTCTCAAACATGGCTTCAATTTTTTTCTTAAACTTTTCTCGTATCTTTCAAAAGACGATAAGAAAATTGGTACTAATCTCATTTGGCGAACTCAGTATTTTCGAAAATTAAAAAAATTCAAACCATAAAATTGAAGAGAAATTTTTGCCTGAAACAAAATCTGTTGTAAACAATTAACTCTTTAAAGCTATTTACAATTTTTTGAAAGAAAACAGTAGTTTTCGCATAATTTGTGCTTGAAATTAATGCAATTTATGAAAGAAATCTCAAAAACCGCTCATTTTTTTCTTTTAAGGTGTGTTAAACTGATAGAACAAGAACACTTGAAGCAATGGCGCTGGTCTCATTTTCGTTCCTCTCTCTACGTTTTCGAAAATTACAAATTTTGAAGTAGTGCGTTTTTGTAGCATGTTAAATCTTGAAATCGCACGAGTGAAAAAGCAATTATAATTTTCATTCTTCGCACTAGTGTAATCGCCAGTACTGAGAAGGGTCACATTGTGTACAGAGAGCTCGAAGGGTATCGGGAGGCCATAGGATTGCTCGTGAGCGAACAAATCCTGCCGGCATCAGTGAAAAAGAGATTAAACATTCTTAACGTATGATCTTCCTTTCTCATTTTGATTCTTACACCTCTTGGCCATCGGGTCTCCCCTTACAGAGAAAAACAGAATCCAACAGTAACCTGGTAATGTCCAGGCTTGCAGGCATATTTTCTGCTTGATCGAGATTCGAACCAGGAAAAAAATAAAAGTAATGACAAAAGGAAGAAGAAGAAAAGCCAAAATAAGACAAAATTCTAAAAATAGGGGGGGGGGGACAAATGAAAATATTATAAAACAAAAAAAGAAGTACAATTAAGTGATTCCTATTGTTAAGACTTCAAACCGTAATAAAAAAAGTATATAATAAAAAAAGTATTTTGCCCAACTTCGCGAAAGCATAAGTTCCACCAATTAGATTTGGAAAGAATAGAAAAGCAAACATCGATCGAGATGGAATGAGGTTCCCTCCCGGCATCTCTTGGACTTGAGCACGACGCGATTCTTCGTTTACTTCCTACGTCTTGCGCAAACCCAGTTCGCCACAGTTGTTGAAGGGTCTCCGTCCGTTCACTCGGCTGGACTCGGCGAGCCACGTGCTCCTGCGCACTGTATACCCGCGCGACCTCGTTCCCTTGAATGTGCTATTGTTCCCCTTGTTTTCCAGCACTCCCCTCCTTTCTGCTACTAACGAGGGGACGCGTGAAGGATACGCAGCTACACCCTTGCGCTGTGGTTTTAGATTCATAAAAAACAAAAAATAAAAGTTTCCCTTTCGATCCTTTTTCACGCCTGGTGCCCCACTCGTACAATGCCTGACTTTGACTTATGTGCGCCCTAGGCTATCAAATGTT
>BLKR01003260.1:117500-120000 GCA_011170035.1 Teleogryllus occipitalis | reverse complement strand
ATTATAGTTCAATAATCGAATATGAATCGGCGCCTACTCAGGATCCCATTGATTACAAAAAATATTGAACTTAATTTCTTTTTAGGTCTATTTTTAACTAGTAGGTCATGTAGAGACCACTTTTTTGTTTTACATTGGGGTAACTGTTGCGAGAACGGACTCGTAAGGACAACACGAGCACACACAAACATCTATGCCCGAGGCGAGATCCGAAGCCGCGAACCTTCGACCCGAGGCAGCTATGGCTCTACAGCCTTAGTGATCTTTCACTTTGCAGATCGGCGAACTCAATTAATTGTTTACTGATATAAAGCAAAAACATATTGTGATAAATTACAAATTCACTCTTCATTCGTATCCTTAGGATTTAGGAAGATTCGATAACACAATGTGTAAGTCTGTATTCATAACGATATTCTATCGCACACGAAAGTACTCTTCCCAATCCGCTCTGGAGAAATACTACGGCCAGTTTTTAAGAAACGCTAAACATTTTGTAACCATTCCATTAAAATGAAGCTTGGAAACGCAGCTACTCAAAAGTGGAAACCTCTTCGATTATTGAAAATCGAGATATTTACAAGAGTATTGACGTGCGAAATTGTTCTCGTTAATCACTTATGAGCAATTATTTGCGTGATGATTATGGATGCAGTATATTGTAGAGGAAACACAAAGGAGACGATGAAGAAAACACTTCTGTTAAAAGAGGTCGATGAAAGAAAAAATGTTGGGAATCTATGAATCATCGGAATACCGTAACATTAGGAAACAATGGTGTATCGATAACATTGTTGTAACGATCATTTTTTTATATTCCGATGTTGATTTTTTGTGTGAATAATCGTTCTAATATCTTCACCCTAGTTTCAATATAACAGTATCGATGGGGATACTAGTGCTACTATCAAAACAAAAGTATCGATGCCGGAAGAGCGCTCGCTGCCAATGGGTCAAGCTTACAGTCGGTGGCGTTGGAAAGGGGCGGGGCGGGGTGAAGCGGGGAAAGGAAGGGAACGGTGGAGAGGGAAGGTGGAAAGGAGGGGGAGGGGAGGGGAAGGCCAGTCCAGGACGCCTTCCGTGATCGGGCGTATGGGCGGGCGGGCAGGCAGGCCGCGTGGGCGGGTAGCGGAGCCGCGAAAGCTCGGCTTATCGCCCGACGCATCTCCGTGAGGCCCTCGCACCCACCCACGCTCACGACCTCCGCCCCTCCCCCGCTTGGGAAAGTACTCTTACGTTTGTAGTTACTTTAGATTCGGACGAGGCGTGAGCCATTTTGCTGTTTGTACTTCCCTGCGACTCGTTTGCATAGACTTGGGGCGCCGACTCGCGCAGCCATTGATCGTGAGCTGCTGCTTCTTCCTGTACCGTAGCTCCAGACGTTACGTCACGTTGAAAAGCACGCGGTAATAACCCACGAGGCGATGTGCGATGTGAGGTTTGGCGCACGCGCATTCGATGTTGATGTTCCTAAATTGCACGTCCGGAAGGAGAGAGCCGAGGGCGCCAACTAGAGTGGAGAGCAATGAGCCATAGAGAGCTGCGCTCGATTACACTCCTTACGTCACAGCTCGCATCATTTCCAGTTGCGCCGCCACTCTGCCTGAATTAATAGACGCTCCCAGCTGAGGTTATTGGCAGTGAAAGCTAAATGAATATTACCCGACTTGTATCACGTGCCGTATGACTAAAGGATTTTCAACGCAGCAGATGTTGGAATACGCAAACCCTTAGTGCCAGCTGGTGGACATGAAAGAGCAACTCATAAAATAATATGTATCTACCGAATATTACTAATCCAAAAAACAGAAAAGAAACTTTTATCGATGTATAGCATGTCTGTTTGAAGGTGTATCCTCAATCATACGGAAGACAGTAATCCATAATATTCAAGCTTTGATTGATTTAACGTTCTTAATTAAAAACTAACAGAAGACAAGTGAATTGTGAGACACACGAGGAAAAAGAAGTAATTATTGATAAATCGACAATTTTATCGACCATTTCTTATGCACTCCTGACATTTAGTATGACTACTTCGAAAATGAATACGATAATTAATATTTAAATAAAACGATTAAATAAACAAACACGAAAAAATATTGATTTTCAACTTCTAACTTACCATTTAGGGGCGAAAATTTTTACATCACTGCCTCCTGGTACGGTTTCATGTCCGTCATGTAAGTTATGAATGTTTCAGAATGAAATTAGAATTTACATTATAAATAACCCATTTAACAACAAAAGCATAAAAATAACTCGTAACATTATAAGAAATAGACCAATTGATTAATTAAATGATCAGTTATAAAAAAATACGATTACCATCAGCCCAGTCATTCAAAAGAACATCTCTTCCTTTGATGTTAGGGACGAAAGTTCACAACAAAACTAGCAGTATTCGGATTCCCTTTTTTACCAAACTCAGCCATTTCAAGCAATCAGCCTCCAAAAACCAAACACTCAAATCATATCCAAAAATTAAAGTCTAAGTTTG
>BLKR01003260.1:0-115000 GCA_011170035.1 Teleogryllus occipitalis | reverse complement strand
TTAGCCATTAGTGCATTGTCTGTTTTCGTGTGTTTTGGCAGTTAGTGCAGAGGTAATTTAGCGAACAATGTGCGCTTCGCCCTGTGGAGGGAGCCGCACCTCGTGTGATGACTCATAGTGCGGCCGGAGAGGAATAACTGCACATGTGCTGCCACCGGGACTGCGGGTCGGATGTCGCCTTCGGCGCCTCCGCACTCCATACTCCACACGCGCACTCTTCTGTTTGCTCTCCGCTCAGCTGTCAGAGCGGCGACACCTCCGCGATCACTCCTTCCTCTTGGAGCTGCTTTGAGAGAAATAGGAGCTGGCCTCAATGCATTGCAGGTTTAGATGGGGAATAACAAAGATGGATAGATGTGGAATAACAAACTGCGAGGCCGGTTAGTCTTTCGAACATCTCTAATCGATTAAGAATGTGATTTCTGTTGTTACATTTCCCCAGTCTACATTGAGTAGGTAGCTTTCTTTCCTCTAATGCAAATACTGTTATCGTGTCTGCGTCTGCTTCATTTTACCTCTGATGAATACTCAGGAATGGATGTGATTAAATTTCCATATGCTTCGCAATCAGAACCTACTTGTCGAAACTTACAGCATCTCCAGTGTTATTACAGGATGTTGAATCAGCGTAGTCATGGCATCAATTCTACTTCAAAGTACCAATCGTGTCACCGTAGACATTCTCAGCAAACTTTCCTCTACACTCTTCCACGATGTCTAAAATATCGTGTATCATCTTCCTGTTTATTCATTTTAGTATACTCATGGTTTTGATAGCGGTATATTTTGAATCTTTTATATGTAAATCTTAGTGAAATATTGTTGTTTCCATTATTCAAATGATCATTGAGTAACTTGTCATTTCGTTCCAATTAGGCGCGTGAGAAATTGTTCGTTCAACATTACTTCATTACTTTGATCAATAATAATAATAATAATAATAATAATAATAATAATAATAATAATAATAATATAATTTACGTTTCCTCTTAGATAATTTTTAACCATACAATAGTATTTCAATCGTAATATAACTTGGCTTCGAAATTGATACGGCACTATAAGATTACATTATTGAGGAGCAACTAATCAAAACGCCTATTGTCAACTGGTGGAAAAAATTGAGTTTGATATGAAATCGTGTAGAAAGTATTAAAAACTACACGATTTCATATCAAACTCAATTTTTTCACCAGTGGACAAGATATGTTTTAATTAGTTGCTCCTCATTTATTCTTTTGCTATTCCGTGCGGATGTTTATTTTGCCTTTGGTGTAAAAGGCATCTTCGAGCGACTTCATTCGGATGTTTCCCTCGCGGCGCCGTTGGGAATACGTCTTAATTATGTCCTCCTTTAAGCCATTCCCGAGTTGAATGGTTTAAGGAACGCAAACGATAATATTACTTGATTGATGATGGGGCAAGTTGTAGGGGAGAAACCTTTGTCCGCCACCCATTCCGCATTGCTCGCCCGGGATTCGCAGCATGGTCTCGGCGGCGGAAGGCGAGTGGTCTGACCGCTTGCTTCGGGGGGAGGGGCGGCGATCGCATGCGCACTTTGTGCACGCGGCGCCGGTGGTGAGGTCTCGTGAGGTCGCGAGCGAATGGGGGCCACGGCCGAGCGGCGGAGGCGGCGGCGCCGGTGGCAGCGGCAGCGGCGGCGGTGGCGGCGACGCCGGGGCGGGCGGCCTTGGGGCCCGGCGTCGGATCCCGACTGCCCCAGACACGCGGCCCGGTTCGAAGTAGGCCTTCTGGAAATGACGACGTGCGGTGGCTGGTTCTAACCCACCACTTCTTTGGCTCGTGCGGAGGAGGATTCACTAGAAATACCCGGAGCTCGTTAGAACTAGTAGAACATGTGAAATTGCCGTATGCACGCAATGGTGCTAGAAGATTGGTGTGAATGAGATAAACTGAGTAATCGGTTGTTATTACAGAAGACATTGAAAGTTATTATGAGGGGAACATGAAAAGGTCTGATATGTTTTCGTTTCAGGTAGCGAAATGGGATCATGTCATTATTGTTGTGTAGAAGGAAGGCTTTTAGTTGGAAAGAAAGTTTATTTTCTTGCGAGAGCTGATGTGGAGTAGGAGGTCAGGGAGAGAATAACGAAGCCGCGAGGAGGAGCCTGAGGTGAAGGTGGAGGGCGGAGACTGCAACGCGCGGACGCCGCAGAACCCAACTGGAAACGTCAACGCGCTGTTAAACGGCGAACTCTACCACGGGTCAAGGGCTCTCCGCTTGAGATAGATACGCCCGCAGAATGTTAATGGCCAGCTCCAAGGACAGCTGCTCGGTCATAAGCGGTACGAGACGATAGCGCTCTTTATTTTGTTCTTATCTGTTGTTTTTGTGGAGTACAATGCGTCTAACAACCTCACTCACTGTTTCTATAAAGGCCCAGATTTTTTATTTATTTATTACAAGTCTTAATTCCCATGTAACATGATTTAATCAAAAATATAGTAGAGAAATGAGGAAACACGCGCTGTTTGACTTAACATTGATTACATAATAATATTTTTATTAATAGTATGAAAAGAGATGTATTTAATTCTACGTGCACAAATTATATTTTTTTACGCAAGCAAATGTTTAAATTTTTTATGTGCCATATGATGGACCATGACGAATAGATACAATTGTAAAATTGTTCACATTTCGGATTAACGACCGCCAGGTCAGCGAGGCTGCTGAAATACAATAATTGAACATTTTAATTATTAAAATACGAGCCTAATACGATGCGCAAAACATCGAAATTCTGACAAACCATGAGACTTGTCCTTCCATCTTGGGCACATCCGGTACCGTGGTAAAAATGGGAGTTACCGGTGTTACCATCTGGGGTTTACCGGTACAGTGGTAAAAATGAATGTAGGATGCTGTGAAGTGAACAATAAATTAGGTTCGAGTGACAAACGTGGGAACTTTCCGTCCAGTATTTGAGAGTTCTAAGCCAAACATTTTGAAGGAAGCATTTGTCAAGAATGTGCGTGGGGTAGATGTATATGAGGGGATCTTCAGAATAAATAAAATCTTTATCTAGTACAATTCGTAAAAACTATAAGTAATTACAAATTATTCATTTAAATTTAAAAGAAAAAACACGCTATTTTATTCACAGAAACGAAAATAGTTGTAAATTGCATTATAAAGTATTAAATAAACAATAAGAGCTTGAGACTGAGTAGATATCAGATAGCACACGTGCATCTGATTGTCTACAAAACCAATACAATACCTGCGCTGAACCGTACAAATTGAGAGGAGAACGTGACTGGAGAGCACGCAGACTTCACGAGAACTTTGCCACGCCTCGTTCGCGTACAGCCCTGCAGCGCCTGCATCAGCGTCTGCACGGCAGGAAGGCTATTAGGGTCAGCAGTGCTGCACCTCCCCCCCCCCTCGCTGCCCCAGCAGCGCTTCCTGCATGCCTCCGTCCCCACCCCCTCGACCTCATCTCGAGGGCGTGCTAATGCCAGGTTTATTCTAATTGCTCGGAACTGTCTATTTAACGGTTCCCAATAGTAATTTTTGGCAGGATTTTCAATCAGATAACAACCATATAATTGCGAGCGGCTGGGAGTTTAAAGATAGAATTTCCATTACCATAATTCTGTATTATTTTCTTGCCACTGAATAAAACTTACATAATCAATTTATCGTTCTAATATTGTTTTGGTGGAGACAGTATTGTTTTGGCAGACATTCTAAATCAACAATTTATTTTTCTCTGCGCTATTATTTTGACTCTAACGATTAAAGTAATGGATTCACAGTTTGCCAAAAATCAGATAAGTGTACTACTGGACTCTTCTTCTATACAGATAAGTACATCTGGTTTCTGCGTATTGGGTACGTGTTTCTTTACTAATATGTAACATGAATTTAAAACTATCATAAATTCTAAGAATTAAGTTAAGTCTGATTATTAACTTTACAAAAATGATTCTAAATAATTGACATCAAATAAGTAGAGTTTTCTGTTTATTCGAGCTTGGAGTCTTGTTTAAATAATCACTGCCTGCCAAGGTATGAAGGGTTTAGACCAGTAAGAAGCTAACCTACATGAACCTCATAAAGCTTGCTGCTATTCGTAAATGTTAACATCTCAATTTTGGTTGAAGTGTGTGTCACCTTATTACTGCTCCAATATGAGCAAAACATAACAAAAAAATCCACACTTTCACCAAAATCGAGATCGAACATATTGGCGTCCTTCTTGTGGCTTATGCCGTCTTCTAAATGTCCCAATCCCTCCTAACGTTGCTCTTTGGTACAATTTACTTTCGACGAATTATTAACTTCTTCGCGGGTATAGAAAGCTGCCTATACTTCGATTTATTTAGAGCTTCATTTGACAGATCATCAGCTGTTACGGTGTCATCCAATCGGGAGCTCACAAGTCACTACAGTGACGTTACTAAGGTGCCGTTCAACCTCCCGATTGGATGGCACTGTATCAGCTGATTTCCGTCAACTGAACCTATGCTTAAGTCCAAGTATAGCTAGGCGCTTGCACCGGGACGTGCAGTGGGGTCTAGGAGATCTCTTGCCCTTCGCTTCGCCAGGTGCAGCGGCGGTCTCGTTACTCGCGTGATCGAGCGCGCGCACGCGAAGTGGCGCCGCCAGAGGATCCCCTCGCGGCAACACGGAAGATTCCCGACCGGCTTCCCGCGCCCGACCCGACCCGACCCGACGCGACCCCACCCGCCGTGCCCGCGCTGCACCTGCCCATCAGGCGCAATTGCAGGCGAAGGAGGGCTCGCCTACCTACTTCGGCGAGGAGGTTGCGCGCGTGGGTTATTAAGAAACCAAAGGGGTCATGACAGAAGTCTTGCTGTTCCAAGAGTTCAGGATAATGATGATACGACGCTTGATAATAGTCTTATAATATACTTTTAGACACAACCGCAAATGAATCATAATAATTGCCTCGCGGGTTCGAATCCAGCCTCGGGTATGAATCCTTGTTTGCTTGTGTTGCCCTTACGTATCGTGTTCCCTCTACAGTTACTCAAAGTAAAACAATCAAAGTGGTCGCTACATGACCTAGTAGTTAAAAGCGACCTAAAAATAATATTATAATGATGATAATGATAATGATAATAATAATGAAAATAATAATAATAATAATAATAATAATAATAATAATAATAATAATAATAATAATAATAATGAAAATAATAATCCGAATGCTGGGGCGAAAAAATACAGGTCGTCCCGATAGTTATTATAGCTCTGAGATTTATTCTGCAAAAATGGTGTGAGAACTTCACAAAACTCCCAAGTCATTCAGAAAACTGGGAAGTGCAAGACATTGCTTTATTTGGAGACACTGACAGTCCCTAAATATGCTCCTTGGGAAGCTTAGGCCTTAGGTTGCAACCTGGAGTAGATAATAACAATTCAACCGACTCATAACATCTTTAGTCGTGAAGTAGAGGAATAATAATGATAATGATGGAGATAATAATAATAATAATTATAATAATAATAATAATTATAATAATTATTATTAATAATAATAATAACTCTGATCTCTCCCGCAGTTGGAGGTACACTCCTCACGCTGAATTCACAAAATAATTTCTATATGTTGATTCTAGTATTTCATTTTATAGAACATAACGTGCTCGATGGAGACAATGTAATAGTGAAAAGATAATCAGCGAAGGTGAACAGAAGCAGATCACATGCAAGCTGTTGCGAACTCATTGCGTCAAATTGGGTACAGATCACCCTGCAGTGTACTTAATCAGGGGTATCAAGCGTACCATTAAATACTCACATTTTATCAGTTCATAAGGAGAGACAAACGAAGTCAAGGAGAAAATCATTACCCTTTCTGCGTGTTACTGCCAAGTCGATCAGCTGTGCAGACCAGCAATACCAGTTCTTGGAAATTAATAAAGTTAAACTAGGACTTTCCCAAATGACTCAACTTCTCAATGCACATTGAATCAGTCTGAAGTTCATCTCTCATTACCTTACTCTGCATTAACAAAAATTAAATTGAATACTCAACACAAATACCACTCAAGACCCTCAAGGTGAAGTTATTACGAGAGAAAATATCACCGCTATAAATAAGTTGGAAACAGTATGGATGATTTAAGAAATAAAGGTTACTTTCTCTCACAAAGAAGGTAGCCAAATAAACAATCTGATTGGACAATAAACGCAGCTAAGAAAAGAATAATCACTTATATTGTGCTGGCAGAGAAAAAAAACTTGATGACCTAAAATAACATTATGCAATATAAAACTAAAGAGTGTACGATTTTGCCAATGTAATGAAATTGCCAAAACAACCGTGGCTCAGGTTGCAGTTCAGATTCCGTCCCAAAGAATTCTTCAGTTGGATTCTGACCTAAATAAGAAGTACGTCAGTGTCAATGAAACTGATTTTCTATTATTTTGACCAAGTAAATGAACTAACAGTAATGTATTTAATGAACCAGTAACCTGTATTGAGAAAGCCAGCAACACAACAAACTGCCTCAAATGAATTAGAGGTAACATACACCTAAATACGAAAGCCATTCTAATACTCCAAATTGAAAATATCTTAGGCTGGACGCCATTAAAATTTTTTTGTGGAAAAATTTCATTCATGTTGACGCATGTCGTTTTACGGTCATGCTAAATAACTAATTATGAAATGCCTGGGTTTCTGAGTGAAGGTGGTTCTTTCTTGTTTGTCAAGGAGAGGAATACACTTAAATCTGACGAATTCTAAATCAGCTAGATAATTATAAGGGTGATCATAAGTATAAACTTTTTTAATCTCCTCTGATACTCTTATTATATTTAAATATAAATAAAATGAAATACTCACATTTTCAACATGATTCAAAAACTTTGACTCGCGCTATCATGGAACTAATTTATTAAAATATTATTGCATTGAAAATAAATCTATATAAGTTATCTTGATGGATGTGAGTTAACATATCGTCAATAGATGACTTATTTTTGTGGATACAATATTTTTAATGAAATTACCTTCAAAATTAGGGTTCTATAACATTCTCATTCGTCTGACGACTAACAGCAATTTGAGTATCAAAGCCTTATAGCAGTAATTTCGGCGGCAAATATGAAAATGGAGGAAATATCCTATAAAAATACGACGAATCGTAATATCAGCAGAGGTGCATGGCAGCAAAACTATCCGAAAAAACAATAAACTGAACTCAAACGACCATGAAACTTTCTGACGCTGCAAACGTACGTAATTTTTCTACAAAATAGTTCATTGAATAAGAAATTTCATCAGTTTAGGAATAGGCTAAGTTTCTTCAATAAAGCATCAAAATTGACAAGAAATCACTAGAAATGAGAGCGTCAATAAGAAAAATAAGTAAGTAAAACAATTATTTATAATAAATATTAATAACACTTATTATAAAAGATATTTTTGTTTAGTATATTGACGCCATATGGTATTCAAATGCGACTGAAAAATAAATCGGCAATCTCGGATTCCTAAGAGTAATGCCACTGAATACTGCATTGCCTGAAAACCACGATATAAATAGCATCTCATGCAGATATCACCTACTTTTTTTTGCTTAAGACCCTCACTCTGTTCTAATTACTTGAACCAGTTTTGCTAAAATTGACTCAATTTCTTCATTACCGATCAAGATCTGTAACATGACATTAGCTTGGTTGGTATTGAAATGTCTAAATATTTACATTTGGAAACGAGTTTTACAGGATTTCATTTGCGTTGAGTTTCTGAAAGCTTCTTGCCCTAAAAATCGGCATGGACGTCCCAGAACTGGCCGTGAAGATTATCTGGTAAATTTGTAGGTGGCAGCAGTTATGACCCATGACATCGACATAGTGAAATAATATTCCAAATCAGATCTCATCTAGACTGAAATTCAATATGAATCAATATTGGGAGGATTCTTTGGATTTTACAATTAAATTTGGAACTTTTGAGAGGTTGCTGAACAGAAACTGTTTAAATGATTTAATTTTTCACATGCACGTTCAGTAAATAGATAATCGATAATTAATATATTTTCGATTTATAAAATCCGACTTATTAGAAAAATTTTGGACAGCGATAGCAGTAACAAAAGTAAAAACAACACTGTTCTGCAGGCACACTTAACTCGCTCTAACGGAAATCTGCAAACCAGATTATTATCACCCTTACAAAATGTGGGATTTTGAACCCCATTTTCACAGAAAATGTGAAATTTAGAGAAACTTCAAAGAAATCCTTCGATCACTTGTACTTACAAATGCAAGGATCTACAAAAACCACCTATAATGTAAATATAAACAACGTGAAATACATTTTAAAAACACATTTATATATTTTTTTGAAAAATCAAAAGAGTGCATGGCGTTTATCATTAACTCAGAATTTTCTTTTAATGATTGATAGTGATTTCGGGCCCGTCTACTACTGAGGTTAGTAGTACCGTAAATGTAGAGCAAATTTTTTCATCGTGAGGTGGCGGAGATCTTCCCCTCTGGATGGCGATATCCGCCGCCAACGTACCGTCGACTAGCGGGGTTTCCCTAACCATGTATTTCCTACTACCCCAGCCGAGACAAGCTGTAAGCCCCCGAAAGATCTCCCGACATTTGTGGTAGTGTTGTGCACGTTAGTGTATGTACGTAAAGGGGTGAGGATAGGACAAGGAAGTGGAAGGAAAGATCGCTCGCGGTATGTGGCCCGTTTGTTAGGGTACTGCTCCGGCATTCGCCTGGTGTTGCTCGGAGAAACCACGGAAAACTACCGATCAGAGCAGCCGGCCGCTAGAATTCCCCTCCAGACAGCAACTGTACTCGACCTAGTTGAAAAGCTAGCGTCGAAACAAGGACCACCCGGTCGTAGGCACATAGCAGTGACATCAGTTGATGCACTGAGCCACCTCTCCCGGTGAATTTTGTTTTAAAATTCCCCAAATGTTAACTTGAACGATTAGAGAGGGGGCCGGCGAGACAGACGCCCGGCATTGGAGGCTAAGCGGAGCAGCGTGCGCCGCCCATTGTTTACCGGGAGGGGGATGGAGGGGGGAGTTGTCGAGGGGGGGAGGGGAGGGGCTGTAATCTGCGCCGCTGCGCTCCCGCGCGTCGGCGCACGCGCAATTACCGGCAGCTGCGCCGTTTACACGCTTCCACGCGCGCGCGCGTGCGTCGCTAACTGCGCGACCACTGGGTTAACCATTTATTTGCTTTGCGCTTTATAACAGTACGTGAACAGATTTTCCGGGTGCTGGATTGGAATGTGACGTCCAAATATCGGAATTCAAAACGTAAGACCGGTTGAGATTAATTCAGAATACTTAGTACAGCCCAGCCGCTGACTCTGCAAGGACTCTGAATGAGACGTCCTAGGGTTGAAATCCCGACGTAGTAAATTTTCGTTTCTGGCTGGATAGCTATGTTGAATTCAACCGTTATCTGGAGGAGAAATATAGCGGCCGGCTGCTCTTATTAATAATGTTTCGTGGTTTCTTCGATTAACACAAGGCGAATGCCGGAGGTGTACCATAACAAAGAGACAACACACCACGCGCTATCTTTCCTTGCTCTTCGTTGTCCTATCTTCTCTTATACACACACACACACTTACATGCCAGTCGGGAGCTTAGAGCATGTCCCGGCTGTGGCGGTGCATCGCTGTGGGGAAATTTTTGAAAAGGGTAATCTCACCACCTACCATCCATCGGAGAAGGAACCACCGCCTCTCCCAGAATAAAACATTCACTTCATTAACGAGGCTAATGATCGGAGCAGTTGACATGCCCGGAAACATCAGCCTATCAAAATAGCAGAAACGACAGCAAAATAGCAAGTTCAACAAACGAAGTTGTTTTTTTAATTTGAAGGAGTTGCTGTATATGCGCACTTTGATAATTATTTGCACAACAATCACTTTTCGTTCATCCACAACCATTCAGCTCAGCAGTTTTAGAGCTCAGACTCTCGTTTCCCTTGTCCCCACCCTTATTCTCCTGACAAGAGTATTATTGGATGTAACGGTTCGTTAAATTATAGGTTATATTTCAGAATAATTATTGAATGTGAGAAAAATTAATATGGCGTCAATGCACAAGAACAGTGTCACAACTCAAACTCATCATTTGTTAGTTAAGTGAATAATTATATTAAAACAATATATTATTTTAGTATTTAATTTGTAGTTTTAGTAATAAAAATCATAAGGATGCTCCACAGGACAGTCGATATACACGTAAAGGTTAAAAAGTTTATCGTTGGGCGCCAGTCTCCAGTTGGGATAAAACGGTTCACCTTCAAAATAACATATTTTGAGAAATCACTTTTCTTGTGTGCCGAAGATGTGTTCTTCTAAAACTAATTCTTCTAAACGCAAATCTTAATAATGTACATATTATTATCTGGTTAGAACATCTTCATTTATTTCAAGTTTTCTAACAATGGAGAATAAACAATGGAAATGACTCCAGCGAAACAGTAGCTCGCCGTCTTCATGGAGAGGCAGCCTGGAGCATAGCCTTCGCTCCTCCCCAACCTGCAGTGAATCAGATTCTCTGAAGAAAGGCGGGCGCCGGACGCGACCTCGCGTTGTGAGCCACTTCGGACCTCCCCTCCCCTCCCCTCCTCCCCCGAGGACGCGGCAGCCGTCCTCGCTGCCACGCCCCGCCCCGCCCCTCCCCCTCACGAGACACGCGCAGGGCAGCACTTGAAAGGGAAGGCCGATGCTCGGCCGGAGAGTTTACAGAAACCTGTCATTCATAAATCTAAGGAAACTCCATAACTCAAATACCTTTGTATCCCAAATATTTCCACTACCTTCACTTTGCCTATTCACACCAGAATACATTTACCGTGCCAACTGGAATAACAATATTACGTAAGAAAAAACTAGAAATACCAGTTTTTGCAGGTTTCCTGTGCGTGCCGTGCAACTATTATTCGGCAGTTTTTTTTCCAGGGGGGATTGAAACGCAAGAGCAGACGTGATGGACGCCATTTGTTTGTAGGGAGACTGCCCTATCCGCACAATGTTAAAGTTCATTGCAAACAAGTTCCCAATTGCTTCATTCCCTGTTTGCCGTGACAATTTTTTGCCAGGATGCTGAACAAGCTGTCAAAATTTCAAGCGTCCATTTCTGCGCGATGGCTCATTTCCAGGTCACGGTCAACGGTCTCTCTCGAAGAATGTGCGGCGAGACTCTTCCGAAGTTAAATATAACACGTGAGCTAACCCTCCCAGTGCAGATCTTTCTCGAAGTTTCAAACAACAAGAATTTCCTGTAATATTAATAATATCCACTATTTTGTATATGTTCATAAGGAAACGTTTAGTTAAACTAATTGCTACAACATATTAACAAAACTTATTTATACTAAAGTAAACCAAAACGTATTTTGTCACCAGGATGCAAATAACCTACATTTTTGTGGCTGGAATTCCGTGTTGTGTGCAGAGCTTTCTCCTTACTTCCTCTCCTCATGCTACGACTGAAGCCTACCAGGTCCTTTCCGCCAATCCATCAACGCAAGTAAGCAGGACGATTTGCAACATCCTCGTCATGATTTCACTTTCATCTTCTTCCACCCTTTTCTTAGCCTCCGCTTTCCATCTCCAACTTGCACTTCTGAAACACTTTCTTTGTTCTCTTTCCACCTTTTATTCGCTCTTGCCGCCCTTTCCCACTCTTTCTTCGTTCTTGTTACCTATTTTGCACTCTTTCACCATCCTTTCTTCGCTTTCATGCCACCCTTTCTTCGTTCTTTTGTTATCCATTCTTTGCTCTCTTGCCACCTCTTCTTTGCTCTCTTGCCACCTTTTCTTTGCTCTCTTGCCACTGTTTCTTTGCTCTCTTGCCACTGTTTCTTTGCTCTCTTGCCACTGTTTCTTTGCTCTCTTGCCACTGTTTCTTTGCTCTCTTGCCACCCTTCCCTCACTTGCCACCCTTTCTTCATTCTCTTGCCACCGTTTTGCACTCTCTGTTTACCCTGCCCTCACCGCCTGCCCACTCTCCTCCCCAAGAAGAGATCGCATCACGAGTTACGCAAGCGGCGCCTCGCCGGAGCCTGCTTGAGCGAGGCGGAGCGGGGCGAGCGGGAGATAGGAGCCAGCGACAAAACGCTGCGCACACCGATAGCCATCTCCTGCGCAGAAAGTGAAAAACCTACGATGGACAGATAGCTCGCCCGCGCGCCTCGAAAGGTCTTGTTGTTACTCGTTGGAAGCGGAACTCGATTTTTTCCAAGCGACACAAGCGCCGCTGCGGCTAAGCGCACCGACAAATCTCTCTCGTTACGCACGGCGCTCCGCTGCTCGGCGGGGGCGGCGACAGCGCCTCGCTTCGCAGCGCCGCGCCGACGAAACGCACAGGCGGAGAAAATAAGCGGCGGGGCAGACGGGGCGGGGGAGCTGCATTAGAAGGAAGTGGCCGGGGAGGGAGGAAAAAACCACTTGGACAATGCGAAGTGCTTCCTACTCATTGATTTCGAGGAGGACGCAACAAGGAAATGTTTGCCCTGAGCATCATAGAGAAAGACATGCCATGCAAGAGGCCAAATGGCAATGCAGCATGCGTGACTAGTATATTTGATAAAAGGTATTTAGTTTACAACCAGCCTCTGGGATGGCTCATGGACAGAGTACTGGCTGTGGTCCCGTTTTCGATTCCCGGTCGAGGCTGAAATAGAGTTGTAGCTTTCCTTTTAAATCGTCCGTTTCTGTAGCTGTGTGACGAAGAAAAGCTCAAGCAGGTTGAAAGCTTGTTAGTTACGATGAAAAGAATACGTCATGTTCTCCTCTTGTCGATCTTATCCCCAAGCACGGGAATTTAACTAGGCCCAGGCATGTGAGACACCGCTAGCTGGCCGGCGAAGTCGGACTTTAGACCCAATAACTCCAAATACATAGTTTACAGTCCAGATCTTACATCAGGGCGAAGACCATCAATTGAATTGGAAAATGATTCATTGCTTGTGTAGAATCTGCGTTCCAAAAATAATAAACTTTCGGAAAGGCTTCTCAGCAAGCTACGACTTGTTTCCATAAGTCCTAGTCTTGTAGTGCTCGTGATTACAAATCAGTTGCATGAAGATGTTGACGACGGTGATGCTCTAAGTGAATGAGTGAATGATAGAGGTATGCGCCTGGAAGCCAATTGGCCTCTGCAATTTCCGAGCTCTTTCGGACCGACGTTCGCTGCGCGGTCGGCCTGGAATACGCCCCCAGACGCCCTTCTCAATGGAGCGGGATACCTCGCGCGCGGGGAGACTCGAGCGGCTGCATTACGAAGTGATCGCGGCTTTCACGGCGGCGGCCGCGATGCTATCGGCAGAGCAGGCGGTGGAGCGGAACGCCCCGCTACGGTCAACAACACCACCACCAGCTCCACCACCTACCCTGCCACCGCCACAGTTACCGCTACTGCCAACGCTGCCGCCACCGCTACCACCACCACCACCACCATTCCTACCACTTCTAAGTACCTTTACTACCGCCACCACCCTCACTACCGCCACCACCATCACACCGCTACTACCGTCACAGCCATCACTACCGTCACAGCCATCACCAACATCACAGCCATCACCAACATCACTACCATCACCTTAACCACCATCACCACAACCACCATCACCACAACCACCATCACCACAACCACCATCACCACAACCACCATCACCACAACCACCATCACCACAACCATCACCACAACACTACCGGTGCTGCCATCGTCACAGCTACTACCACCGCCCCACCTTCGCCGAAACTAGTTTCTAACCATCGCCACATCCCCTTCTCGGCAGCACTGATCCCCTGCGTGGATGAAAGAAGGCCTTATTGGCGCGCTTCGCGCTGCACGAGCGCCCGTTAATTACGTACAGTAAACACTGTAATGCGGCCAGCGGCGTAACACGGAACGGCTCTTGTTTCACCGGCACGTCCTCATCCCGTTCCCGCGAGCGCATCAAAGAATTGTGTTAGCTGCACCGGGTCATTTGAAATAAAAACGATTGGGTTACAGTTGTGTGAATTGTCGGTCTGGCAAAGAATGCAGTTATTTCGTTCTTGTGACGCTGGGCCGTGAGAGGGGGAGCGCGGATCCATGCCCTTCGCTTCCCTCCCGCCTCCGCCCTCCCACCACCGCCTCCGCCGCCGGCGCCTACGCCTTCCCACCTCCTCCACCGCCGCCGCTGCCCTCGTTGACCTACCTCACCGCTTCACACCGTGTAGGGCAGGGGTGGCCAACAGGCTGCGCACTGAATGAGTCCAAAGTGGCGCGGTGTATCTTGGCGAGACAAGCCAACAGACGACTTCCAGATGCAACCTGATCTCGTTCTCATTTCTGCATCACGCTAACATAGGAGGCCATAACACTGACCCTCAAAGTCACGCGTATTTTATCTCACCTTACAGCATGAAATAGTCCGTGTCCATATAGAAATGGAGATATTTCTCAGAGGAGAAACGTTACATGGTATAAAGTTTAAATGAATTCAGAACTCTGGATTTCACAGAGATTAAAACACACAAATTATCATTATCATTATAATCATTATTATCAGTGCAAGAGTTCGTAAAGAGAACTCACCTGTCATCGCCAATCATTTGTTTGTCCTGATTTCTAAGTGTGCATAAAAATTCGTTAGGATAATATACATCCGTGTTCATCACAAAAATTGTCGTTTTTGGTACCTATCACGATGCATCATGAAACCCAAAGCAATTTTTTCTCATTACCAACCAGCCAAAACTCCTAATTGAGAATATTGGCTTGAGTAAACCCTGGGTGAACACATTAGGCCCTACATCAAAGCATGGTTGTAAATTATTATAAAGTAGGTTCAAGTAACGATTTTCAAATCGGGTACAATCTCAAATTGAATAATGGTATACTTGCTTACATTGATTCCAAATGCTCTACGAACATATTATCGGCCGCCATCCGCCACACAAAAGGCAACTGCGCTTTCACTGCAATCGCCAGCGCCCCCGCGTTCCCCGCGCAAAGCGATGCCATCCGTCGTTTCGGACGTGTCCTTAAGAGGTGCGGAATATCACGTTGTTTGTTAGCAATAGGATATGTCATGTTTTCAAGGAATTCCTCTTGTGTGTGTAATGTTGGTGGTAATATCAAGAAATCTAAGTGACCACTCTCCCCGACTGATGATTCATCGCGGTGCTGGGTGGATACGACGATAAGCTATAGCCAGTGGTCTACAATGGTCGGAACTGATTTATTGATTGATTGATTAGTTGATTGATAAGTAGTATTTCCGGGGAGGTGATGGTAATCTTCCTCCGCTGGATGGATACATCCGGAGCCGATCTAGAAGCCGTCTTTCAGGATATTCCCTCAACACGGTATCTCCCATCAGGGGACCACCACCTCTGCAGGGACAAGATCTAAACGATCGATTGGTTTCCCGTCATGTGAACGAGTGTAATGCAAGTGCCTGTGAGGGGTGACGATAAAACAAGGAAGAGGAAAGAAAGATCGCGCGCGGTCCGTGGCCCGTTTGTTAGGGTACTGTTTGGCATTCGACTGGTGCTGACGAAGCCACGCGAAACTACCGATGAGAGCAACCGGCCGCTAGAATTCTCCAGAAAGAATGTTTCGGAAGTGACTGGAGTGTGACTGCTGAAAAAGTAGCACTTTCAGCACGTAATGCAGGGTACGTAAGAAGTGGCAGGAAGGAATGCGGCGGTGCAGGGGTAACTCCGCAGACGGGCCAATAAATGTTCAAGTTGGCAGGCGACCAATAAAATGCTTGCTGTATGTGGAACACTGCTTGAAAAAGAAGCATTTGCAAGATGTGAGACCGAATCCTGTAACGGGAAGCAGCTGTCTACATGTCCTCGGACAATACGTTTTCACACTCTATTAGTTTTCCACATTTTTGTTTGTTCATCCTGCCCAGAGCAGGGCCGGCGCTAGGCATCGGCGATCGCCCGTGATCCGCAAGTCAAGGAGCCCGATGATGGAACTGATTGGAAAAAATAGTAAAAAGTTGAAAAGGAAATTAGAACTCGGGAAAATCGTTATCCTAATTTTACATTTATGGTCATTTATTCGTGGTCACGTTGAAGCATTGCCTCGAGCCCAAAGTTATTTAGCTCCGGGCGGCAGAAATGGCTCAGGGCATCAACTAATGTCACTGCAATCCCTCTGACCGAGAGGCCTTATGTTCCAGTCCAGACGATGGCACCATTTTTGACACTAGCTTCAGCTAGGTCGAATTCAATCGCGGTCAGGAGGAGAATTCTAGCAGTCGGCTGCTCTGATCGGTAGTTTTCCGTGGTTTTTCCAATGAACGCCAGGCGAATGCCGGAGCAGTACCCTAGCAAACGGGCAACGGACCACGCGCAAATTTTCTTTACTCTTTCTTGTCCTATCCTCACGCCTTACACACACTCTTACTTTAACATGCACTACACTACCACACACGTCGGGAGACCGATCGGGAGTATAGAGCTGGTCCCGGCTGGGACGGTTCCCCACTGGTGGGAGATACCTAATTACGAAAACCCCGCTAACCGACGGTAGGTCGGCGCCGGATCTCACCATCCAGAAGGGAAGAACACCTCCCGAGCAAAATTATACACTACACTTACGAGACTAATTATCTTAGAACCTAACTCGCCCGGAATTACTAACAAGCAATCAATCGAGTTCCGGCAGTAGCCCAGAGATTAACATTTCAGCGACGCTTTCAGAGGGCTGTTGGCGCCCGCGGACGCAGGCAGACCCGCCTAATCATCCCAGAATGAACCGCGCCGGAAGCGAGAATTTGTCGATTACGGACTTGTGTTTGTAACGCAAACTTAATGGATGGGAGGCTTCAGGGAAAGGCCACTAGCCACGAACGCTGAATTGTCGAACGTCATAGCCCTTCAAGGTATATTTCATTTGACCAGCTTAAAAATGTTCACGTAAAAGATTTTAAGCATCAATAATACATCAATTACAATGTCAAATAAACAGATTTATAACGAGTTAAAAAAAATCGGATATATTTAGATGTGCTCTTCAGGTTGACTATGACGACGGCAGGTTGGCAGGACGACTACTGACAAAAATCGACTAGATGAGGAAGATAATAAAATTGATTAGAGATAAATAGGTATTTATAATATGAGTGGTAAAAGTTGCATTTTATTTAACGAATAGGAAATGTTGTGACACGAGGCCGATATGTCTACGAGCAAATTAAAATCGCCTCTATCACGTGTGTCAAACACTATTTTAGAAAACCTTACTGACTTTTATTTTATTTTCATTCAAGCACACAAATCACTTCATTGTACAAATAAACTCAAAAAACGACATAAGTTGCCAATTCGATCACAAGAAAGTATTTTCTTGTCTTTGTTGCATTCACATATTTATCTGAACACTGGAACCTCGCCTCACTTTCAACACTAGAGCTAAACATTGAACTTTTACCTCGTTGTGCATGCCCTGAAAGAACAGCTTTTACTAGTAGCTGTCTAAAACCTGACTCAGGCCTCACCCGCCATTGCTCTCCGGCGGCTTCCCGTGCGGGCGCCACTGCTCTTCGCTTTGCTGCTCACCCCCCTTCTGGATTGTTATTTTGCTGTTTTTATTGCAATTGTTTTATATAAGTGTGCCAGCTTCAGCAGGATAGAGTTGAGATATTAATTTTGTAATATTGTATTAAGAAGATATGTAATTATTATATTTTTTCGTGTATTTGTTTTGTGTACTTAGTCATTGAATCGGGCTGAGGAGAAAGGGAGCAAGTCACTTTTTGCAGCTTTTCAGGAGGAAGGAAACATTAGATAATGATCACTCATTTTATATGATCCTGTCCAATTTTACTGTTTGAATTAAGTGTGATAGAACTAAATTGTTTTTAAATGCTTGCTACTAAATAACTTTTTAATGTGATCAGAATTTGGGTTTAATTGTTGACATGTTTCCTTTCTCCTTAGTGTCAGAATCGAGTATACAGAAAACTGGGTATCAAAATCATAATTCATTACATTTTACGTAACACTATTTAAGAATATTATATTTGTTTACAACAATCATTTATCCAACGAAATAAATATTCGTGTAGTAACAAATTGCTAAATATATTACACATTACGTGTTGTAAAAAGTTTGGAAAATGGACAATCACATAGCTCAAATGATCTGTAACTCTCAACTGGTTCTAATAATCTCTGGCCACAAAAAGCCCTCGCGCCAAAAGTCCTCAGACATTTTGTCTTCGCTCGATCATTAGAAAACTTATAATGACTTCGGTGCATAAATAACTATTATGTACTCCTCAGTAGCATAATAAATATTTCCTTATATTGTATTCGGTTCTGCGAGCGCGAGAGGCGGCGGCGGCGGCGAGCGCGAGCGGCGGCGATGGTGTAACGGTTAGTATCGGACTGTTATACCCAAGTTTGCGGGTTCGAACCCGATCGAAGCCGTGGATTTTTAAGGGCGAAATAATCCTTCGTACGCCTTCCTTCGGAGGGGAAGTAAAGCCGGCTGTCCCATGTTAGTAGATTTACTGCATGTAAAAGATCCTCAAGCCTAAATGAAGACTCTGAGCTAAAATCAAATCGCCTGTAACGTCGCCCAAGTAATACCTTCTTTCTTCCATGGTTGGTGAAAGGAGCGTAGCGGAATTTGCGTGGTCAGGTGGAAGAGCAGGTCTCATGGCCCGAGTCTCGCCACGTAAAATAAGGCATATTCAATTCAATTCAATTCAATTCAAAGAGTGTCGCGATCGCCGCCACCCAGAGATCTCAATCTCTGGATGGAGAGAGCGACCTTTGCGCGTCCTCGTTCTCAGCGCCGTGCGCTTCCCGATCTTCCTTCTCCCCGGCGGTCGCCGCACTCTTCTCGGCATCAGGAAGTTAGGAGCTCGTATTACAAAACAGCTCATTTCTTCTCGGGTTTACCTTGCAACTTGACCTCTCTTTCCTTCTACTTAGAAGCGTTGAGCGGAACGTCCCGCTGTGGGCGTTTCCTGAGCGATGAACGCAAACTGTTTTGATATTGAGAAGTAACGTTAGCTACTCGGCTGTTCGGGAGACGCCGCGTCTGAGGCATAGGTGCCACCGTTTCGGCCGCCATTCTGCGACCTTCCTCAGGGCGAAATGCTTCGGCACCTGTGCCTAGGACGCGAAGTCTACCGAACAGCCGAGTAGTTATTGACTCCGGCCGCGGAATCTTACGCTCTCGAGAAGTTATGTTGCTCGCTAACAATCGGGAAAAATGCAAAGTGATTTTGCAACATTTCGTGTACCTATATTTTCATTTTTTATTGAAGTAAAGAATGAAAGTATCGATACATGACCTCCTAACCGACTTTCCTCAACCAAGGCCCAAGGCCGACCGCGCGCCTCGGGAATTCTGCCAGTCAATGACTGACGTTGATGGTGAGCCTTCGGGTCACCTCTGACAGGCGAGAAAGAGGAGGCACTTTTCGCGGCAAGTGCATCATGCAAATGAGATGTCTCACAGGAGGGATGTCACGGGAATTGGTGCGAGGATATTCGGAGGTGTCAGTATTAACAGGTTCCTGAGAGAGACGCAAGGGGTAGAAGACAACCTTATCAAAAATAAGTTAACAGTTCTATTCTTTACACAAATAGTATTAATATCATTGCTGAAAAATCCAGAACATTGAAGGTGTTGATTCGAAACTGTACATTTCCAGAGATGATGGGAGACAGTGTAAGTCGAGAGCGCCAGCAGCTTGTTCAATCTGGGAGGTACCCTACCGGCGGAGATATCAGGCATAGGGATACCACGGGAGATGGGGTCGAGGAGGGGGATACCGCGAGAGGAGGGGGATACCGCGCTAGACGTGTAGGTCGCCGACGAATCTCATGGTTTAGAGAGGGAAGATCAAAGCCACCTCCATACAAAATGCTTTACACTAACTGGACCCTTCACAACAGCAATTGACACACACACACACACACACACACACACACACACACAGAAACAGAAAATCAATCAAGATTTCAAGTATCGGTTCGTACTAACATGGTTATCGTTTGAGAATGGTTTTCCACTTTTGCTTTCTCATCAACTTTCTTGGGTATTGTCATGGGTGGCAAACGACCAGCTCTTTGGATTATATAATACCGACGTATCAATGGATAGTACTGTAGTTGTTACAGAGTTTGGAACGGAGAAACAGAGCGAATCGTGGACGTGCCTTTCCCTTGCAGTCGGGGTGAAGGAGCTGCTCCGATCGTAAATTCGTCTGGGCGAGTGTTGGATTGGAACGGTCGCCGACAAAAAGCAGCGACCGGCGCACGGTACACAACAAGAAGTGCTCCGGAAGGAATCCGCAAGCGAAGAGCAGCGACCGCCTTCAGCGGGCAACGCCATGCCGCTGGTGGCGGCGGCATGAGCCTTCCCACCCACAGCGCGTTGTCAAGTCGCTCTGAGGGATTTTGGACAATGTTCAATAATGTTGAAGGCGTTGCGAGTCACTCTGATGAATTTTGGACAATGTTCAATAATTTTGAAGGCGTTGCGAGTCACTCTGAGGGATTTTGGAAAATGTACAATAGTTCTGAAGGCGTTGCCAGTGGCTCTGAGGGAATTTGGACAATGTTCAATAATTTTGAAGGCGTTGCGAGTCACTCTGAGGGATTTTGGAAAATGTACAATAGTTTTGAAGGCGTTGCCAGTCGCTCTGAGGGATTTTGGACAATGTTCAATAATTTTGAAGGCGTTGTGAGTCACTCTGATGAATTTTGGACAATGTTCAATAATGTTGAAGGCTTGGGAGTCACTCTGAGGGAGTTTGGAAAATGTACAATAGTTCTGAAGGCGTTGCCAGTGGCTCTGAGGGAATTTGGACAATGTTCAATAATTTTGAAGGTGTTGCGAGTCACTCTGAGGGATTTTGGAAAATGTACAATAGTTTTGAAGGCGTTGCCAGTCGCTCTGAGGGATTTTGGACAATGTTCAATAATTTTGAAGGCGTTGCGAGTCACTCTGATGAATTTTGGACGATGTTCAATAATTTTGAAGGAGAATAGCAACATGAAGCGTGTTTATAATCTCTCTTATCCCTTAAAGTAGCTGTCTACATGAAAAATAAAAATTAAGAATTTTATATCTATTTTTTCCCTTGTTCATTTGATTTCTTCACGCTTTTAGAGATCAAATAGTTTTTGTAAAAAATGTTTTTCTATTTATTTATAAATAATTGGCCAAATTGTAGGTTTTTACTTCAGACATCATAACTCTACAAGAAACTAGTATATTTTGATAATTCTCATTTTAATTTAATCAAAATTGTATATTATAGTGAATGAACTAAAATGGTAAAGGTTCTGTAAAAACTAAAGAGTCAGGATTTGATTATTTGTGAAAAAATTATTTATAAATTTATTTTGTACATTTCAGTTCGTATAACTAAAACTTTTAGTGACACATTAACTATTTTAGTTCTTTCACTAGAGCAAATCGTGGGTTACATGCTGCAAAAAGAATATATTATCCCTTATAGTTTATGATTTATCCTGTTTGACATGCATGAAAGTGCTGAATATTCCCAATTCGGAAGAATGCAACAGAAGTTCACCCACCAAGGGTTTGATAGTTGACACTCTCTTCGAAAAAAATTATTTGCTCAAAAACTAGGAAAGGTAGCAAGAAACGGCTTGAAGCATGTAAAAGAGAATAAAACAGAGTATGTGACTTAATAAAGAAAGATGGTATTTCACGATTTTCATAATTTTGAGGTAGACATCTACCTTAACATACTCCACGTGACTGAATTGATTCTAGCATGTGAACTTGGGGATTGACTTCGTGCATGTTACACATCATTTAAATTTCAGCTTATGTCTCATTTTACGTACTTTCAGAAGTTTTCAACTTGGTGACAATTTCTGTCAAATATTGAAACATGCCCACAAACTGCTCACAATTATTGGGCGTTTCGTCGTAACCCGTTTCCGAATTTATGTTAACATGGGCGCCAGGAATACGATACGATACTATTTTACGATAATATTAAAATACACTACTAATATACACTATGCACTATATTAATACTATACACTATACACAATACTATACTAATATACACTATTTTACGATAATATTTTAGCTATTATTGCTTCAAAGAAAACTAAATATTGTCCCGCTAGCAGGGTCGATGGGTTGCGTCTTAAATAATCGCTATTACCTATTGATAGCCGATTACCCAATCTGCCATCCATACAGAGTGGCGAGGAATCTGAAAACAAATATTTTATCTAGCTACTTATTATCTCGAATTGCCCAATGAAAATACTTTTTTATCCTTTTAAAAAGAAACTTAGGATTTATTGCTTATTGCAACAGAAAGACTGTCCTTTGGTCATAACCTTGTTCGAATCTTTACACTGCACTATACTTCGCGCGCTCTTGATCGACGTCGCCACGAAGGACCATCTTCTATTTTCCCCGGTGATGCGAATTCCAGAGTCGAAGTACCGCTTCTTCCGTTCTTCTCTCGTGTTCTTCCACGTGAACGTTGTCGAGCCACTGATCCGCACGACTTCAAATATTCGTAGTTCTAGTTCGATTGACTTGCAAAAATAATACACAGTTCTTTACGATTACACAGCGGAAATGTTTTAAAGTTCCAAAAATTAATTCCACAATATTTCCGAGTCTTATCATATACGATTTCCAACAAGTTCTAATTTCCGCGTGTTGTAAAAATAATTAAAGTCCCAACTGTTCGTGAACGTTCGCAATTCTCTCAGTTCAATAATTAGTAGAACTCCCTCGCGAAAAATAACAAGTTATACTTCTAACACGCTGTAAATTATTCGGAGTCCAACGTTCCTCAGTCTCATGAAAAATTACAAGTTCCAATTACACCAATTATCTATCGGCGAGCGACCCGCACGCACAGCGTCACGACATATGACAGAATGTTTGTTTCATTACTGCTCAGCCCTCCAGACCTCAGCTTCCCCTTTCTACTGTTTTTTCTCAAAAAATCAGACATACCTCCGCAGTAGTAGACTATCGTTGCTCTCTCCAACCAATCCCCAAATCGTTTTCAAATCTGACTAGCCACGCCGTCACTTTCAATGCCAGATGAATATTTATTTATCTTGACAACGACTTGGGTGCCTTCGCTAAGGCGCTATATTCCTATTTAATTACCCTAGCATTTCCACTCATTTACGACAACATTTAATAAAAATGACGCACATATTGGTACGTCACAATATTTCCAAATTGGCGGAGAGTTTACCGCTTTATGCGATTAACATAAAACAACCTCGAGTCTGCACTACGAATAATTTCGATCATATTTTAGACCAAATTATTTGAATGCCGGACATTTTGCTATAAAGAACTAAAATATGAATTTACAAAATTTAATTAACATTTATTGTATGGCAGATCCCATCCTGACGGAGTCAATAAGATTTTATGTACCTGCCGAATATCTGTCAATACGGGTTATATAAATCGGGGGAAAATGCCACATGTAAAATGCATATAACTGTGTTATATACAATTTCTTGCTATACGTTCATTGGCGAAAAGTCATTATTTTCGACCTCTCAACAAATCTTAGAAATTTCTAACATTTATTCTCAGACGTCCTGTAATTAAATAAGGACATTACATCTTTTTCTTCCTTCAGCTCTAACTTTCACACTTGAACAAATATTGCGAATAATTATTTTGACAGAATTGTTTTGGTATCTGCAAACCGGTCAGATCACCATTTTATCAACGGATCAAGGGAACTGGCGAAAAATACGATTGAAAAGTGGTTGTCATTGACCCAGAACTGATTATAATCCTTCTAACGGGCATACTCAGTTCTTTTAAATTTTTAAATACCAGTGAGAACTAATGCATTAAAAATAGCACGCTAGGTTTGTCATACGTCAACATATTTTTGTCGTCTATGAATATTTGGATCAGCGATGTTCATTGTTAGGGATTTCATAACGATTATACTTTTGATCTCACGACATGTTTGATTGCCATTTCTTACTGTAACTTATAACATCGAATTTCTGAATTGATTCTTCACGTGTCAATATGATCACTCTTCACGACTGTGTATGCTTTGCATGTCAGGTAGATCGATCAACTCTCCATGACCGTGACTATACATTCACGTCTGTCTCTCTGGCAACTCAGAACATAAACGTGTATAGTGTTTACACTCAGATGAAATCTCATTGAAATTGTGATGCATGAAGTATCTGGAAAAAACTGAAGAAGTTTTCACTCCTTTTAAGTATTCATTTTTACCTGATACATGCTTTCTAGCTAAAGAATGATTGGCAGACATTGTCAGTTGGCCTTCAGGAAATTTCAAACGACAGTATAATAACTGGTGATTGCGCAAGGGTATAACTAGGGTCCACATTCAGCCTCGTATTAGTTAGGGCATATTTTAAGTTCATAAATGCATTTTCCTCTATTATATCATTTCTAATATACTCATTTGTTGTATCTGCATTTGTTGAAATGCAGGTAATACCTGCTTGCCAATAATACCTGCATTTGTTGAAATGTCTTCCTTAAATTTGACGTTTCTATCAGAATAAATGCATTTACGTACGGGTGTCTTTCTGGTGTTTTGTTGGAATAATAACACGTAGGCTCTTAATAATTCAATTTCGAGAAATATTCAGCGTGAAAGTCAACGGCGAACATCCGCTCACGTAATCTGCTCTGCAAGAAGTGTTGCATAATTCGGTCAGTAATTGCAGGGTAATAACAAGGGGCCTGGACGTATGACAAAAGTCACCCGAAGGGCAGAGCATTCAGTGAGAACCCACGGTGGAGACGTTTACCTTGCCTAGTTAGATCTTACTCCAAAATTCACTAACAACGACGTAGGGGAATCGAAAACAAATACGCAAAGAAGCGGACGATACTTGTAGAAATTCCTGTGCATATTTGTTTGTTTCCTTTCGCTTTAAGTAAGTTATTGTCAAACTCTAATCGAATTACCACGCAGCATTTAATACACATTTTATACAATAGACAATATTTTTAAAAAATTTAATAATATCCACGACATCACTGTTTAAAATGTCCATGTAAATAATTACATTATTTCAGTTGGTCATTGATATATTGACTTTATCACTAATTTTGTTTCTGAGAATTGAAATCACTCGAGATAGAGTATTGTTGGCATAATGTCCATTTTAAAATACAAGTGTAATGTTTTGGAAACATTTTCAGTGAATTAATGACATTTTATCGATATTCATCTTATATAGATAATTAATAGAAGAGTGAGGTGCATGCCCAATGGACGAGGAGCATTGGAAGGCCCACGAGTCCTTGACCTCTTGGGCTCACTGAAAGTACTTTTGAACAACCCACTCGCTCAATGCACATCGCGTGAAAGTGATGGGTTCCCTTTCTCCACTACAGCTTGGCCAGTTGTCAGTGACGAGACGGGTGACAATGGCAATGAATCATTATCCTTTCGTACCATTCGAATAGGATTGAAAAGTAGACTGCTTCCATTATGTAATGGTCTAATTCGCAAGGTCTAGAAACATGTCCACAAGTATATTCCCATACGAGATTAATTCTTGGAAATTTTCAAATTTGATAACACATGAGACACTCAACCCTATTAAACCAACGGTTTCAATTACAAATTTATACATTATTCGTATAGGCTAATATTCTCCAGACTAAAAAATATCCAGATTTAATTTTGCAGGAATTATTTTAAAATTTACAAACGTGAGATGGCTCACTGGAGTTTGTGTCTTTCGGAAACCCACCCCCTTCATCCGGGGGTGTAGCCGCGAATTGGGTTTAAGGAAACCAGCGAGCTATCATCCGCACCACTGAGGACGAGTATCCCTCTAGCAAAGAAGTCAATTATCCCTCCAGTAAAAACTGAGTACACACCATATCTGATGACTTCTTTTATAACATGCAAAAGACTCCTGGTATCCTACATTTTCAAGTAGGTCTCATAAACCCTCCAACCCCACGACTTACAAACCGGTACCCCCTCTGCTCCTTTGTCACACATCACGTTGAAGTTTCCTAAGTCACTAAATCATTTGGAGGAGTTTGAGTGAATTTTCCCCGTAGATATAAAATTGCCTATTTGTCTTGTCTGGCTGTCAGTGTAGTTTTATGTATTTAGTTTTCTCCAACTAACATCCGAAAGAGCCGAACATCTAAACGTTGTAAAATAAAGCTCTCAATAAAGTTTGTGCAACTTCCAAGGCTTTCACGGCCTGAGTCAATATCAATTATCGTTTCCAGGCTGATAGGCCGCGGCCTATTAGTGTTGAAGGGTTGCGTCCACGGCTACGGTGGACACCTTCAGTGGTGGTGGTTTCTCGGTCGAAGAACCCATGACGGCGGCTGGTTGGCGACTCCGGAAACAATTGATATCTCAATAAAGTTGTTGGTATTATAAAACTAGCGGTCCTAAAACAGTACGTACTTTCTCCCCGTATTTTCGGTCAAAATTACGCGAAAAGTACTGAAATTGTAGAAAAATTGTACATGCCTCTTTTTTCATTATCTATCTGTAAGGAACAGATTTTATCAAGGGAAAAAATCTCTATATTTAATAGTTTAGTTATAGGAAGACTTGGAAAAAATTTTGAACATTTGCAATTTTCTAAAAATTAGGGTTTTCAACGAACATGGTACCTACGCCATTCACTTAAAAGATATTTACACTATGCAACAACAAAATTTAATAAAAAAACAATGGAACCAATTTTTTGGATAATTTCAAAAATGTCCCGGAGGCTTCATGTAAGTACCCCCTAAAATTAAAATATCGGTTTCAAATTCAAGGGATAACGACATCAGCCAGATTGATTGAAGAATTTCAATTTTGGAGAAAATCGGCTGAACGATATAGCCGCTGGCGTTGTTAAGACGGACGGACAGACAGATCGACAGACGTTTTGCCGTCATTCGACTTTTCGGCATCAATGAGCCACAAAACAAGGATTCTGGATACACCAGGCGAAAAGAGATTTTTTTCTAAATTTAGCAACTGGATTTATACACTTTTCCGTTACCAGGGCCCTGTAATAAGTTTTTTCTGCCGAAAATTCGCCTTTTTTAGACCTTACCATTACCTAAATTACTCTCTACCTCGTAGGGGAAAAGTAAAAGGTTCGTTATGAGTCCAAGAGCGGGAGGGGGAGCGAAGTGCACCCGTCCGCTGGCCGCTGAGTAGCTGCTCGGCCTCCAGGTTTCCCTCTATCAAGTGCATGCCTGAGACAATTGCTGCGCATGCGCTGTGCTTCCGGCGACGCATCACCCGTCGCCAGTCGCCCGTCGCCCAATTGGCGACTTCCTCCCTTAACCACCCGGTACTGCCCAGGGCTTCTGGAAAGTTCCGTGACCTTTGCGCTCACTCGTCCGCAGAGGATTCTACGTCATCGACAATCTGCGTTGGGACCTTGCTGGCAGGTCTATTAGTAAAGACTCAATTACTCCTGCTGAAGACCTCCCCAGACGTATACGTACGAATTTCGATTGTTAGTGGGACCATTTTTGCTCATCCTGTCGTTTTATTCCCCATTTTACACATTTGACTTACAGTTGGTAACAGTCTTTTGTACATTAATTTTAAGTGGAAAATTAACGATTACTAACTGCAAAATATAGTTACAAGATTAATTTCGTCTGAATACATTCTAGTTAAATTAAAATGTAAGCCTAGTTCCGGAGCAGGACTCTAAATGTGCTGGTGTAAGTGTGTGTGTAAGGGGAGAGGATAGGACAAGGAAGAGGAAGGACAGATCGCGCGCGGTCCGTGGCCCGTTTGGTAGGGTACTGCTCCGGCATTCGCCTGGTGTTGATCGGAGAAACCACGGAAAACTACCGATCAGAGCAGCCGCTAGAATTCTCCTCCAGACAGCAGCTGAATTCGACCTAGCTGAAAAGCTAGTGTCGAAAATCCTGCCGCCGTCAGGACTCGAACCTAGGACCTCCCGGTTAGAGGCTCTGCAGTGACATGTTTTACTGGTTTTACTGGAATTATTCAGTTATCTTGTAATATGTTTTGCGTTAGTATCAATTTTCCACTCCAAATTAATGGTTTTTCGAGAAAATTGTGGACTGTGCAAACAATTGTTACCAACAATATGTGCAGCCAGGAGAAAAATCACCCCCTGTGTTAGCCTCCACCATCATCCCGGGTACCAGCGCCCGGCCGCTGAATACTCGCGAAGCGATCGCCTAGCCAAGGGATGGAGGTTAGGTGGGTAGATGATCGCACGCCTACTGTGCAGAATTTGGGGACTACGCGGTCCATGATAGAGAAATAAAAATAAAGGCTATGCCTCAACTACCAAGTATGTTCACCCTGAAATGGTAAGAAGATTAAATCAACATTTAAAAATATATTTGCTTTATTTGTCAATGAACTAACTGTATGATGAATTCCCCTTTTTTAAATGGTTCCATTGAGGTTTTGACTAATTGGTGCCCATTTTATAGCTCTGGCGAATTGAGATTTTGCTCGTGGAAATTCCAAATTGAATGGGCAGCGTACAATTCATTACATATTGCAACGGAACACGTCGTCTCCCGCGACGCGCCGGCATTCATCAACTTATGAGGGATAAGGGCGGTTATACCCCACGAGAAAGATTCTAGCGTGGGTGTCACCAGCAACGTGCGACGTCCTCTCCGCCGCTCCGTCGCCGGGTCCTACCAGTTGTTCACTCTTAGTATAAGTTTCTATCTCCCAGGAAACACTACTTGGAACGTGGCTTAGGAAACTCACACACATTCAATGATAGGCACTACGATGTGCTTTGAAAAACAATTTATTAGGCAAATATTCAATGATACAAAATTTAAAAAACTTAATATGCAAACCTCTGCTTTGCACTATTATTTAAATGCCACAAGCAATTTTTCTTTCCTACAGGAAAATCTCAAATAGTCATACAATGATTTTAACACTAATTAAGCGATCAGAATATAAGTCCTGACGCAACCAATTTTAATCTTCATTAAATAATCATACCATAAACTACGCTACCAGCTGGCACGGAATTAATAGTAACATCGGCTATCGCCATATTCTTACTCGCTTCTTACAATCTTAACCTGTTTAATTTTATCTTACATTTTCTTTCGTATATTTAACATATATAATGGGAGGCTAGGAATGCCTTACCACACAAATTAAAATTTTAAGACAATTTCAAGACAAATTTTAAGACAATTTCCTTTGATTCTAACTGAAAAACAAACTTTCCAACAGTTCTTGTTAATTTCACGGGTACTCACTCTCGTCATGCGTATCTCGGTGGCGTGCAACTCGGGATTCCGCTTCTATTTCAGGCGGCGTGCTCGCAGGGTCGGGGTCGGATCGGGGTCGTGGTCGATGGCCTCGCAGGTTCGCTCCAGGGCGAAAGGCAGCAATCCGTCCAGCTCGTACTGAAGCGACAGCGCCGGCGGTGGGCTCGTACGGGTCGCGGCGTTCCCCTGACGCAGCTCTCCTCCTCACGGTGCCCTAATTCTCGTACCACCTCCTCGGATGCGAACAGAGTCGAGTTCCACTCACGTTCGGATTGTCCGTGACAAATTATAATGTTGATCGACTTCTCCTTTCTTGAATGTATTCACAGACGGCATTTTTTGGCGGCGTGCGGTTTGTACTGGCGATCTGGCCAGTTTTTTTTTTTTTTAGTGTGTAACACACGTTCCCGTAATTATTAACAAACCGAGCATCTTTCAACAACGAGTTTTCTCTCCGCTCCGGCTCGAGCCTACTGAATGTAATATTCACAGTTAGGGTCGGCCTTCGTGCGACAATTACAGTTCAACTCGTCGTAACGCACAAACAACATTTGACTGCACAGCTCTCGGGAAGACTAGTTATCTTCACGAAATGCAAACCTTCCTCGCCACTTACGAATTCTGTAGCACTGTCTGGCTAGACTTTCCTAATAGAAAATTCTTCTCGCATACTCGTCTAGTGAAAAGAATTCGTCCTACTTCAACGACTTTTGAAAGAGAAGTATCTGTCTTACTTCCTCGACGTTTGAAAGAGAAGTGTTCCTTTCGCGAACCTTCGAGATGACCGTTTTCAGCCACCTCGCTTGATTGATGCCGACCAATGGCAATTTAGGATCTTATCGGCCTTTGCCTAATTGGCTAACATCATACTGGCCACAAGTTTGAAAACAATCGTCGCTGCGCGAGAGATGGCTACACACAGGGTGTAGCCATCTCTCGGTTGACATATGAGAGAAATGGGCTACGTCCGTTTCGTCTCAATATGTATCATCGGTAAATAAAACTTCAGGTGGAATGGTTCATTTCCATAATACGGGCACGAAATATGTTGATAAATATCCTCCTGTAAACCGAAAAGAAATATAATTTACGGTATTGGTTCCATTAGCTTAAAAAAGGAAGAATTGTTTTCCTCCTTTAGCGAATTTGTCATAATTGATGTCACGATTCACCGTAAGAGTTGCTGTTAATTAAATTTCTTTGTGTGATTGACTTGTATTATACTAAGAATTTGCCATATTCGCCAGAATCTTTAAAAATATACAGCTGTTGCAAACACCATAAAACTATTGACGTATGTGGATGGTATGTATGTATGGCGTATGGATGGTGTGTTCCCCTGTCCAGCTTTGTCTGAGATTTCTCCCTGGCCAGAACACTGTTACCGAGTCTATTACTGGCATTTTGGAGATCCCTCTCACCTCCATTCGGCAGTTCTTTCTTTCTCTACGCTCTAGGTCACACTTCTCCAGCATTGCGACTTGCAGAGACGATTAAGGAGTACGGGAAAGATTGAAGGTTTTGATAAAACGTGTGAGCTATTCGTATTATGTGGTCGCTCAATACAGGCACATTTAATTCTCTCCAAAACTATGTTTGAAATGGACATGGTAGGAGACATTTTAAGTTCTTCTTAACAATAAATTTTGAACGGAATCCACTAGTTAATATGAATCTTTTCGGCCATTTTTCGACGAACAGATTCAGGAATCATATAACTCTTTCGTCTGTAAACAATCTTTTATCCATTATTTGACGACCTAAGAACCCGGAAACGTCAAATAATGTAGAAACCGGCCGTAAAAGCCTACATTCTATGTTAATCTTTTCTTCAGTTTTCAAAATCACGATACTGTGACTGTAGCTATCACTGGCGTCTGTAGCGCTCGCTGCGACCTCGCACTGTGCGGTTCTTCCTTGCTTTGCGCTTTCGATCAGGCTCCAAGTCTTTGCGCTCCCGATCAGGCTCCAAGTCTTTGCGCTCCCGATCAGGCTCCAAGTCTTTGCACTCCCGATCAGACTCCAAGTCTTTGCATTCCCGATCAGGCTCCAAGTCTTTGCGCTCCCGATCAGGCTCCAAGTCTTTGCGCTCCCGATCAGGCTCCAAGTCTTTGCGCTCCCGATCAGGCTCCAAGTCTTTGCGCTCTCGATCAGGCTCCAAGTCTTTGCGCTCCCGATCAGGCGTCTTTGCGCTCTCGATCAGGCTCCAAGTCTTTGCGCTCCCGATCAGGCCCTTGTCATGCAGCGAAGGGCGTTCGCCCTCTCTCGCCTCCTCGTCCCCTCACTGTTGTTCCCGACTCGGTGCAGGGCGGTGGGCGTGTCCCTCAAGGAGCTCCGCGCGGTCGCGTGTCCACGCACCTGCGCAGGAGGTCATCAGGGCTATACGTCGCCGAGCGGAACGGGAGCACCCTCTTCATCAACTGCCGAAAGGTGAAGAGCGGGGTGGGGATGATGTACTGGTGACAGAAATGATCTTCGAGGTTCTTTATTATCCATAAACACTTTGCACGCCGAAAGATAATCGCTTGGAGATTCCTTCGTAATTGCGAATCTGTTTTTTTATGATCTTGAAGCATAGTATGAATCTAAGGAAGAGTGAAATGGGATCGTTTTTTTCCTCATTAACCGAGAAGGGTGGTCCGACTTTTCTTTGTAGATGAAAGCGGGAATTGTGGAAGGTGCGGATAATTGATAACACTCCTTCAGGTTGAGCTCCTAATGAATTCTGAGTCGGTGATAGCAGTACGGAGGATTGTTTGCAAACATAAATCATGTTTGTTTGGTATGACATTTATAAGAGGATGAAGTTGACATAGTTTGGGAATGACTTGTTTCACTTTACTTCATACATGGACTATGCGTGATAATTTGGTAAGGTAAAGAGAGAAAATAATAGATGAGTTGTCTAGTATTAGTTCACATGCATTAAATGGATGACAGGAATTCAAGATATTTGCGACTAATTTTGAGGGGTTGAGCATATTTTGTTCTTTAAGTGACCCATTTTAATTAGATCCTCGGCTACTAGTATCTTTCTTTCAAAACTAAAAATAGTGATAGGATAATAGTTGAATTCACACATCAAAATGTGAGTGTCAGCTATGGATGTTAGAATTCGGAAAATAGGGGAGACTAGAAAGGCTCATAAGATGAGATGATTCAAGGTATTGCTAAGAAACATTTTCATTGCACGATATTTGGATTCAATAGATTGGTTAAGAAAGAATATAGAATCTAATAAACAACCGTAGTTTAATGATTAGGTACATATTCAGTGATTTTAGAAATATGTCGAAATGTCATATGAATTTATTTCGTCGTTAGTCGTAGAAAGTCGTAGTAGTCTTTATTTATACATCATCGATATTCGTAGAAAAAAATCTTTGAAATACGCTAAGTGTTTCTTACACTCTTAAGTATCTCAGAAGATCCAGCTGCAAAAATTCACATAATATGGATACATGGTCTCTACTGGAAGAACCAATATACAAATAAAACCAATTCAACCTACAGGTATTTCCATCTATCAATTACTGTATTACAGGTTTTAACAAAATCCGAGAAATATTTCGTTTTTCAATAGGAAAACGATCTTCTCTCTAACGGAAAACACGTATAATATATTTTGCTTAATTATATTTTTTTAAATAGCTCCAAATTGTTAGCTCAGTGTTCTATTTAATCATTCTCCGCGCCAGTTTGTGTTCCGGATAAAATCTGTGGGCGTGATATTAAGATGTAGCGTGAAACAAATGACTAACATGCATCTAATTGACCTTCATCTGTTGCAGGTGAGTTGCAGCAGTTGCAGGGCGACGCGTCCCGGCACTCCTGGCGACCGACTGTGAGGCGCTCCTGGTGATGCGCCGCGCTCGTTAAGTAGAACCAACGGTCTTCACAATCGGTCAGTAGGTTAAGATTGATTAATCGATTTTTTCGTGTTTCCAGGCGCGTCAACTGCTTTGGTCATTAGTCCCGTTAGTGTAGTGCATACCTTTTTCTCAAGAGATGGCGGTGATCTTCCCCTGCTGGATGGCGAGATCCGGCGCCGACCTACCGTCGGCTAGTGGGCTTTCCCCCTAACCAGGACTCTCCCACCAGAGCGGCATCGCCCCAACCGGGACAAGCTCTAAGCTCCCGACCGGTCTCCCGGAATATGTGGTTGCGTAGTACATGTTAGTGTATGTGTGTGTGTGTGTAAGGGGAGAGGATAGGACAAGGAAGAGGACGGAAAGATCGCGCGCGGTCTGTGGCCCGTTTGGTAGGGTACTGCTCCGACATTCGCCTGGTGTTGATCGGAGAAACCACGGAAAACTCCCGATCAGAGCAGCCGGCCGCTAGACTCTCCTCCAGACAGCGACTGAATTCGACCTAGCTGAAAAGCTAGTGTCGAAAATCCTGCCGCCGTTAGGACTCGAACCTAGGACCTCTCGGTCAGAGGCGCTGCACTTACATCCGTTGATGCACTGAGCTACCGCTCCCGGTCAGTAGGTTGTTTTTAATCCAATTTGTCTATCAAAACATTCACGTAGATTTGTGCTATGATGTTTCTCAGATTTTGTTCAAATTTCCACTGCTCTCCTTTCTAAATAAATGATGAAATGTAAAATATAACAAATAAATACATTTTCCAATTCAAACAATTTGTTCAGAGTTTGTTCTGCGAAGAGACATTTCTGTTTTTTCTCTACTTGTCTCCGTTTCAGTAAAGTGAGTGATTATTTACCGAGTTGAATAAATACGGTTGGAGTGGTCATGTAATTACGAGCAACAAATGTGAAAGCACACAGGTTTTTTGGTTACGTTCATTAATTTGGCCATTCGAAGGGGAGACATTCTGTGTCATTGTGAGCATACATGAGTGCGTGCTCCGAATTGTTAAACGTTATAAACCGCTAACATGATGAGGAGCTTACTACAAAAAAGGGAAAGAAAGCGCCTTGGCATAATAAAGTACAAAGACCGAACACAATTTAATCAAACAACAAATCGAATGAGTGTGAGTCAGAGCCCACATTGCTGGTGGACTTGCGACGACTGTGTCTGGGAAGTAAGTTCTAGGCTCCGAGGCCCGAAGGTGGCGTATTTTGGGTACAAGATAGAAGCTAGGTCCAATTCAGTCACAGTTTGCAGAATTCTAGCAGCCGTGGTTGCTCCGATGAATATCAGGCGAATGCTAGAAACACACTCTAAACGGGCCAAGGACCGTTCGCGATGTTTCCTTACTTGTCATCCCTCACTTACACACACTTACCCTTACAAGCCCTACATTATCACATATGCCGGGAGACCAGGCGGGAGCTTAGAGCTTGTCAGGGCTGCCCCCCCCTCGGAGGAGTCCCCTGGAGGTTAAGTTCTTTGCAATCTGTCATGTAGGTCGGCGTCGGATCTCACAAACCAATGGGGAGAAACACCACCATTTCCAGGCATAATCAAACTTTCACTGTACTAATGACCATATCAGTTATCATGTCTGGAAACATCCGTCAATAAAACAGCAAAATAATTCAAAATTTTTGGATTAAATTTCGTGCCCCCTCCGTAGTCGTGCCCGAATCTGGCGCCGCTGCGGTGGCGCGCGTCCGTCTCCGCGCCGACCCGGGGCCGACGAGGCGACAGCGAAAGTCCCGGGAACTCTTGTGCGACTCGCAGCGTTTGCACTGGTCCTCTCTGCAATTAGCACTTCCTCACTTCGGTTCCCCTCTGCCGCTTCCGTCGACAGCGCGCTTCCTTATGGAGTTTGCACTTCCTTTCCCGGCGTTCGCGCTATGTCGTCTTTCTCTCCAAACTGTTGTATTACATCAACGGATTGCACGCTACGTTAGATATACGAGTAGTTCCTTAAAAAGGAGACAGTTTCCGACAACTGTATTCCATGTGCGTTCAGATGTTATTTTTGGATTCCGGATACCTCTTCAGATCATAACCAGCTTCTTATTTACTTTGACTCTGCTTCTGGAAATCCCTATGAGATGGATGTCCTGTTGAAGCGAATGTAAATAATACCTTTTCGGGTATTTAATGCGTTAACTTACTCAAAATACATGATAGTAGAGCAAAACGGTACATAAGCTTGGAAAAATACTTTTACATTAAATTACAAAATGCTAAATATTCAATGTCCTCACTTCTGGCAAGACGGCACATTTTACCCTATCTTTAAAAATACGAAAACCGAAAACAAAGTATGCGTCCACAAAGAATTTGTGCAACAGGCATAACATATTTTTGTGTATTAAGTAAAAAGTTCTCCTGAGAAAGTGAAAGAGGATTAAATATTTGTCCTCCTGTTTAATAATGAAAGATCTCTTCACGATTTTGCTTCGAATCTGCATCTACATTTAAGACGACTGTTTTAATGCACCCCTGATTAAATACGGTTTGAGGGAGTTGGGTATAAACTTGAAGTTATTTGTACGTGCTACCAATTTGACTCCTTTATGTCGAAAACGTTTCACAAGGTGAAATATGCGCTCATTACTTCACAACACCCCTCTAATAAATGTCAATTGCACTTATTAGAAGCACTTTAACAGGCTTTTCCATTTGTACTCCATTTGTACCATAACATTATATGGTTACCCTAGCATGCAATGTGATCAGTCATAATTCAAGAGAAGGAGAGAAAATATATTGGTACTTGCTGAACAACATTATTTTGCCTTCTCTCCACAGCACCATTTTTTAACATTTCAATCAACCCTATTGTGTGGTGTGCAGTAAAACATGTATTGTGTTTTTACAAAAAATGTGTAATTTATTTAATCGTTGAGCATTACACGATTTTATGTTCTATCGATTTGAAGACCTTATTCCTAAGCTTAAGCAACGCATTTCTTGTTTAGAATATCGTAAGATAAATGGCCAACATCATTAAGCATTCAAAGCGTCACTTGAAGAAAAAGCAGTAATGCTGGCATGTTGAAAGCGATTTGTGACGGAAATTCGCCTACATCACTCATCGTGATATCGACTTTTTCTTTTTGCATCTCTTCCTTTTTCCGCTTACGCTCAAATATCATATTCGTCTAGGATTTACACCTTGCATAATGGGCGGATTCCCTCTACTTGCATATATGTATGACACCTGTTGCCGGGAACAGTAAGACCTCATGCGTGTAGAATTAGCACTGTTTGCAATTATTTAGAGCTGCAGTGGAGGCATGTTGACAAACGAACTGTACCTCTTGTCGTGAAACGGATCCGACTGCAACAACACCAGCTATGAATCCACACGTTGACTCTGCATGGAATCCTTTCGAGCAGACTCGTTCTCAAGCGACCTTTCGTGAATTGTGTAGCAAAACACGGCCCCGGTGCGTGGAGCCGCAGTCGCCCTGAAGCGTCCAAAGCAGATGCCGTCGATTGATTGATTGATTCATTGTTACCGATTCCGGGCGGTCATTAGTTCCGTAAGTGTAGTAAATGCATTCCCGGGAGGTGGCAGTGTTCTTTCGCCGCTGGATGGCGAGATTCTGCGTCAACCTACCGTTAGCTAGCGGGGTTTCCTCAATCAGGTATCTCCCACCAGCGGGGCACCGCCCCAGCCGGGACAAGCGCTGAGAGCCCGCCCTGTCTCCCATTATGTGTGGTAGTGTAATGCATGGGAGTATAAATGTGTGCTAGGGGGGAGGATAGGACAAGGAAGAGGAAGGAAAGATCGCGCGCGATTCATGGCCCGTTTGTTAGGGTGCTGTTCCGGCATTCGCCTGGGGTTGATCGGAGAAACCACGGAAATCTACCGATCAGAGCAGCCGGCCGCTAGAATTCTCCTCCAGACGGCAACTGTATTTGACCTAACTGACAGAAGCCGCCGAGCAAGGGCTCAGCGCGCGGGCGTGTTTGCAGAGAAAGGATTCCATCAGTTCTTTCGATAGATCGTATACCCACGCATTCCGCCGTCAACTCTTCCTTAGCCGTTTACATACCTCCCCACAAAGGCTTAGTCTGAGTGCATCCCGTTTCGTTTTCCTTCTTGGTGTAAGGGTTGATGACTATATTTACCGTGATATTCTTAGAAACACATTGATCGATTGTAATTGATCCGTTTTCAGCATTTGCATATCCTTTTATGATGAATGTGTCATGAAAATGTGCACTGCCAATGTTGAATATCCCACTTAAGACTTTGTAGAAACGAAACATGAAGTCACTTATCAACATCCTCTTACCTCACTGACTTAACATTCATAATTTCGAGCATTCTCCTATGTTCACGTGTTTTCGAAGTTTCTTATGAATTGGTGCGAGAACATCTACATGTGCTACTTACGTATGCAAATATAACTAACATTTTCACTCCTTCTGAAACACCGGATGAACGAAACGGGATGGGGTCGGGCTGTGCCTTTGCAGGTAACAAAACGTGAAAGTGGATTAGCAGGGAAGCGAGGGTGGGGGAAAGCTGACCGCGGGATGTGGTCGGGTGAAAAGGGATTCCCTTTTCGATCGCCTGCGTAACGGTTTCTCCGTGGGGTCTAGGGCATTATATTGCCCTACGGAATCATTAGAGACCATTAACAGTTTGAATATCGCATACTGAAAAATATTTGATTTCAGAATATCCAATCTTGGCGGGTTCCATTCGTTATTAATGTTCTAACAAATTCTGAGATTCCTATGATTTCATAAAATGTATTTCATGTCGAGTTGTCTAAATATATTGTTAATATCATTAGCAATTATCGATTCGAGGTTAAAGATATTTGGAATATTCTATATCTTCTTGGAATACATGTTTTAAATATTTAAGATAAATTCTTGGCTGTTCGGGATTAGCCGCGTCATGGTCGATGGAGCTGACGTTTCGGCCATCTTGCTGTGGCCTTCTTCAGAGCTATACTTCAGAGCAGTATAGCTCTGAAGAAGGCCACAGCAAGATGGCCGAAACGTCAGCTCCATCGACCATGACGCGGCTAATCCCGGACAGCCAAGAATTCAACGACTCCGGCCGCGGAAGCCTACGACTCTATTTAAGATAAAGATAATCAAAAATTAGTTATATATGTGTACTTTTTCATTACATGGAGATGGTCTATAGAGTGTTTCTCCATCATTTCTACCATACAATCTACAATAAGTGAAACTAGAGTTGCTACAAGAGCACTTAGTACGTTCTTACATTATTTCTAATTTGCAATTTTCGAAAATGTATAATGTTCATGAAAATGAGACTTGCACTATTTACGTATTATGCGTCAATTTCTCTACATGTAGAAAAAGTAACGAAATTTGATGCCGTTTTCAGGGAAAAATTATAAATTGCTTTAACTTCAAGCAGAAATCACAAAAACTTTCTTCAAAAAATTGTATTTGAACTTTTTTACAGATCTAGATTTTTAGAATATCAAGACTAGAAATTCTAAACAGATATAGAATTAGATATTTTATTTTAAAAAATATCTATCATCAATATTATAATTTTGAATTTATAATTCTTTTTGCAATTATTGAAAATATAATGAGTGTGCCGAAAATAGGACCAGCATCAATTTTTATGGCGTGCTTTGATACATATGAGGAGAAAATTTAACGAATTAATTTGGAACCATTTGTAACAAAATAATAGTTTAAAAATTACAAATATTTCCCCAAAATTACACGAACTACAACTGGTTTTGAAACATTGTACGTGGCTTTATTTCAAGATCTATCTTTGAACAATCACATAGTGGAACATATCTAGCTTCAATATTTTGAAATTTTTGGAAATGCAGAAATTTTAAAGCAAATCAGACCTGCGTCATTTTAAGCGACTTTTACGCACTCAGAGGACAAAGTTTGATCAAATAATTTGGGACCATTTTTGAGAAAAGTTTTGTAAATGTTGGTGCTTCATATAAAGTTCCCTCAAAATCAAACTATCCTATTGAAACTCGCAGGACCTTGAATTCCTTCAGACCGATTCGGGAATATCAAGTTTGGAGAAAATTGTCTGAACGAATTGTCAGAGCCAGCGTTAACCACATATGAACAGCCAGATAGAGAGGCAAGTTCATTTGCCGACAATCAGTTTTTAGGTATTAAGGAAACTTAAAATTTGAATTCTACTACACAACCTGTTGGAGGAAGTAGTTTACTATATATAGGAATACAATGTATCCACAGTTTCGTTACGAGTCCCCAACAATATGAGTTTTTCTGTCGAAAAATCCTAGGAGCATTACATACTTTCTATTTCCAACGAACGTAGTAAGACCAAGTAAAATTATAATGATATCATATAAAGTATTTAATGTTCATTCTGATTTTATCGAGTATTAAAACGTCTTATCTGTTGTTAGGTTAAATACATTGCTAAGCAGAAATAAAGATCAAAGGTGCTTTACTCCTGGAAAAACAACCCTGAAAACATTGACATTTTGTTAGTACTTAAAACGCGGTAAAATTTGAATGTGTTGTTTTTGCAACGATTCTTCACAACCTTTGCAAGTTGTCGCAGAATCGGTAATAGATAATAATAGATATGAGTACGCTTTCTTGTGAGATAATGTTTTGCATTCTCGCACATTCCGCATACTTATCTGCAGAACAATTAGTTGGTGCGAGTTACAAGATGAAATTCTCGCAACTTAGCCAGAACTATGGGAGAGCTAATATTCTCAGCAATGTAAAAAAATGAAAGAATCTTACTTCACTTACAATACTGATAATAGGATAATTACCTGACTATTTAGTGAGTAATTTTGTATTTGGAATGTGTGTAGAATTTCAGCTTGTGAAAAACACTTCGTGGCTGAGTAACGTCTCAAAACAGTTGTGTTAGCGATTTCTTTTTGACATGTTCACAAAATGCCCATTAGCAACTATTATGAGTGCAACACACGTCTTTCGAGACTTTTTGTGGAAAAAATGCACTTAAACACAAATAACGTCACAGCGTTTTATATTAACGTTCTTAAATGCAGACCTTGGGTAATTTAGAGGTGTAATAACATGTTTCTCCAAAATAACGTCATGCCGGCAGTGAGAAATTATCTGCTTCACAGAACGTCATGAGTACCTCGGAAGACATTGTGTCACCATTTTAGGGGATAAAAAATGTATATTGCAATAAAAAACATTATGTCCTGCGGATGCGAAAGGTTTTTATTCTTAACTTTTTACCTATGTTTTCGTGCTAAGAATTCTAAACGTTGAGGCACAAAAATATTCGGAATTCTCTGGTGTATGTTGGAATTTTCACGCAGTAACTTGCTGTACGAAGCATACCCTCTCGCTTATGCAACAAGCCGGGATTTTTCCTTTTTCCTCCCCTCTTTCCCGTCAGTTCCTCTGAGAAGCTGCCATATATTTGAGTTATTCAGGGTATACAATGGAAGCAACATTTTAGGCGCAATCGAAATTCTTGACTTTTATGAAATAGAGGTAATATCTCTTTATATTCAAATTGTATCCAAGGATGTAAACATGAGTGAGAAAACTAACACACTCATTCATTATGGAATGTGCAGCTCATTTTATGCAACAATGGCATCCCACAAAGGTGTTTTCCTACGAATGGTGAAATGTCGTATAATGTTCACGTCCCAACGTCTCAAATTCCTCATTTCTTTTGGAACAACACACGTGGTCATAACTACTTTATTATTGCGTGAAAAGAAAAAGGTTTATATTAATTATTCTATCTGACTTCACATCCCGCATAGAGTTGGTGCTTGAACAGGCTAAAATTACAACCTACGGGTCACCGATACACGAATGTATGTAAATAGTGAGATATTTCATAAAGTAGTTGAGATCTTCGCAGACTATGAAGCACTAAAATGGATCGTTTGTTATTTACAATTTTGTATGATGATGTAAAAAATATTCTTCAATTTTTAGGAAATATGTTTATTTTTGAACATTTTATTTTCTCAATAAGAACACATCATTATGGCACATAATGAATACACATTATTTAATAAACCATCATAATCGTCCGAATGTAATATGAGTTGTGCACCCTCACATGAATCGCAGTTATACAATGTGTTCGGTGATAATCCCACAAGCATGTACAAAACACGACTGCACTTAACTTTCTCCGCCAGCTACCTGCGAAAGAATGCTGAGCGCCCAGTCGACACGTTGCCAAGTATGCTCTAGCTCCCTACACCTTAGAATCCACTAGTAAGATTTTCTTGGCTTTTCATTTTACACACACACATTCTGCTACACTTAAACTCTAATACGCCCACTCACCAAATTATGTGTGACCCCACAAACCCATGCGCTAAACGCACTTGTAAGTGTTCGATGCCACGGCACCTAAGTGACACGTGTCGCATCGGCTGAGGTAGCTCAACGCAACATCTGTTGTTACAGCAGCATAAAGATCAGGATTTAGAGTCCAGACGGTGGTGACTTTTCGACACTAGTCATAGAGCAAGGTAGATTTCAGCGGCTGCCTGGAAAATTCTAGTGGAAGCTGCTTTGATCGGTGTTTTTCCGTGCTTGCTTCCAATCCATTCCAAGCGAATGTCACATACAGAGGGCTATCTTGTTACTTCCTTATCGTTGTCCTTTCTCCCTTACACACAAACACACACACACAATCACAATCACTTAATAGCATTGCACTACCACACATGCCGGGAGGCCATTCGGGAGCTTAGCGCTTGACCCCACTGGAACGTGCCCCACTGGTGGGAGATACCTGAAGAAGAAAATCTTGCAAGCGAGCAGGTTGGTCGGAGTGAGATCTCACGTTCTAGTGAGCAAGACACATCCCTACCTTCCGGGATGACACATCCCTACCTTCCGGCACGTACACTTATTCTACATTACGGGACTAATCCCCAAGGCAGTTACCGGAGGCTCAGGGCATCAACTGATGTCACTGTAGCGCCTCTGACCGGGAGGTCCTAGGTTCGAATCCCGACGGTGGCAGGATTTTCGACCCTAGCTTGTCGGCTAGGTCGAATTCAGTCGCTGTCTGCAGAATTCTAGCGGCCGGCTGCTCTGATCGGTTTTCGGTGGTTTCTCCAATCAACACCAGGCAAATGCCGAAGCAGTACCCTAACAAACGGACCGCGCGCGATCTTTCCTTCCTCTTCCTTGTCCTATTCTCACCCTTTACACACACACTTACACTATGATGCCCTACACTACCACACATGCCGGTAGACCGGTCGAGAGCTTAGAACTTGTCCCGGCTGGAGCCATGCCCCGCTGGTGGGAGATACCTGGTTGAGAAAAAACTTGCCAGCTGACAGAAGGTCGGCGCCGGATCTGGCCATCCAGCGGGGGAAGACCATCGCTACCTCCCGAGCAAAAACACACACTACACTTACGGGACTAATGACCATAGTAGTTGACGCGCCCGGAATCACTAACAATCAATCAATCCCAGGGCAGTTGATGCACCTGGAGGCACAAAATAATCAGTCGGCCAATACGACGCGTCTAGCCTGATGCCCCGCGCACCGCCTGCTCTTGAAAAGGCAGCGGAGGACGCAAGGGAGCGTGAAACTCGCAAGGGGATGTCATTTGCAAAGCGCTAACTAAATGGATGGTCACCAGACCAGAAAACACGAGTGAATACCGCAAATACCTCCAAGTGATGGAACTGCGAGAATGAAATTTCTCTCGAAGGAAGTCATGACTCTTGTAGTACTCCCAACCACATATTTACGTTACAACTTACAGCTTTTTTGTCGTCACGACTTCTCATAAGATCAGCAAAATTGCTTTGATATACCTAAAGAATTTTAATCGAACCATACTGAAACAACTGTGACATCTTACTTCATTCATGCTTTCATTAATTTTCTGGAATCAGCATAATGCGAGAAACTACTATTTGTACTGGTTGCCTTGATAAAAGTAAATGTTACAAATATTTTTTTTCGGAAATTTTATGTTTGTACGCTGAGAAGCGACTTCACACTTTCGCTAAACTACTGAATGAACGCGGTAAACAAAGAACAAATTTTCAAGTCCAAGGCGGGATTCAAAATGTAATTTTTCGACGAAGCACACAGGCTATCTGATCGCCTTGCCTGATAAGCTCAATGCGCCATACACCTCTACTGCATTCCAATAAGCAAAAGTAGTGAAGATTTATAGAACGTTAAAATACTAGTATGAAACATAGTATGTCTGTCTTAATGATAAACTACAAGAATAAAAACTAAAATAGCAGAAAAGAAAGTTGTTCCTCAAGAAGAAAGTGCGTCGTATGCTATTGGTAATGCAGTGTGTGTTGTAACTTTCCACGTAAGCATTGAAGACGTATTTACTCGTAAAATTCTGTTTCTTTTCTTCATAGTGTTTGAGTATGAAGGAAAGGTAGCTCGTCGGAACGCCCAAGGGGTAGAGGTGGAGATGGTCGTCAAATACGAACTCGAACAAATTATCACTCAAAAAGATGTAAAAAATTTGTTCTGCTTTCCAGAGTGAAAAATAAGTTTTGAAGTTATAATAAACGTTGACAAAACATATAAATGATATGGGAGAGACTGAAATAAGAGAGCGCGTTGACCTACTACCCAGAGCAAAATTAAGCTACAAGCATAATACACAGTTAGGGGCACACGCGCCTCAGAAACAAATTTATAAAAAGGGAAAAAGGCATAAAATATGTTTTATGTCATGAATATGTATCAAAAATGTACTTACAAAATATAATATCCGAAAATATAATATCCGAAATTACAATATCCGAAATTACAATATACGAAATTATAATATACGAAATTATAATATACGAAATTATAATATATGAAATTATAATATACGAAAATATAATATACGAAAATATAATATACTCGTGTGTTCTATTCCAAAAGCAATATGTTAATTTTTATTAGTATTTGTACATAGAATATTATGTTATGAGGTTGTTTTGTTTTTCTCTCTGAAGGATTTTTTCGGCGCAAGAGGACCCTAACGTAACTTTCTGCTGGGGGTTCCGCAGGGTCTAAACTTAGCTCTGACACTGCCCGATGCCTGTTCATTCCTGTGGACGCCCTGGAGGTTGGCTGTCCGGTGGGCGGCTTTCTTACTAAGAGTTCCCCTGTCTGGTGGTGCAGTGGATAATTCTGTTACTACTGCTGCCAAATCTCTTTTTCCTTTTTTCCTTAACTGTATGCCTGCGGTCATACTTAGCTCTTCGCTGCTTGAATTCAGGAGGTGTTTAACTTTCTGCATTCTAGTTCTCGGAGCACAATCAACAAAACTCGTTGTTGGTCGGCCACTTACAATGCGAAAAGTTTCCGCAGATTTTGGTGCATTGTTGGAAATATTTTCAAATACTATTTCTTCATCGAACCAAAAAGAATTTAAACGAAGAAAACTTTCTTTATGTCTCCCTATTGTCTCCCACTTAGTACTGTTTGGGAAAAATTCTTTACTTTGTGTATTTACACACTGTGAAATATTTTCAGAATTTATTGTATTTTTCTTTTCTTACAAAATATGTGCAAATAAGCCACCTAGCTTGGAGTTTTTAGGTTTTTTGACCCATATTTCGAAGAGTGCCCACCGGGAATACGAATGCAACATTCCATAAAAAAATGGAAAAATTAATAGATTCGCAAATATTCGCAACATTTTTTTCAATATTCGACTTAGAGAATGTATATGCTTTAATACCAATTTGGTCCCAAAGTGGTTCTCCAGGGTTCTCTAAACTAAAACCGTTGATAATATTTTCGAAATGTGTTTTCTGTTAAATAAAGAGTACGTAACATTCAAGACGATCTTACAACTCGTCGGAAGGTGGATTTCAAACACCAAAGGCACTGATGAAAAGCAAAAACTACACAGATTGCACTTTTTAAAAAGTTGGGACTTTGAATATCAGCAGAGACATGTATAGGACAAGCGAACACCCTGCACTTAAATGAATGGATCGTAGGGGTGCAGCCACGTATAAGTTGATACATGTTCAGATAATAATTTCCTGTACGTCGACGAATTTTACGTGAAATCAATACCGTTACCATGTGGTCTGAACATCCTTCTACTGAAAGAAAGAACAAGTTACTGGTTCTGGTCAAGTTGAAAATTTGACTTTCTGCCCTGTAGATGGCCAAAATTACGCACACTGCGGGAGCCGCGTTCCGAAAGGCTCACGAAGCACGCAGACAGAGCCTGCGCAGCCGGCGCCGCAGTCGCCCGCCCTCTCCGCGATCGCCGCCTCCGCCGCCTCCGCCGCCCCTCGTCCTCGCACGAATGGCGGCCGGAGCGGAGGGCGGGGAGGGGGCCGGAGCGGAGAAAGCCCGCGTGCATCGCGGTCCAGCGCCTTCCGCCTGCGCCCACTTCCTGCCCTCGCGACCCCCGCCCGCCCGCCCGGAGAAATCGCCACCGCCGCCGCTGATGTAAGCGGCCGGGCCCCTGACCCAGAGGCCCAGCGCCCGCCACCCGCCCCCGCCCCGCCCCCGCCCATCCAACCCCCGCAGCTTGCGTAAGCGCCGCGGGGGAGGGGCGCAGCGCGTCCTCGCCCGCCCTGAGGGCCCGCCCCGGCCGCCGCCTGCATCAAGGTCGAGCCTTGGGCCGAATCGGATGGCGCCGATGCGTGGGCTGTGCCCCCCCCCTTGCTCCGACCGCGGGGGGGGGCGGTGATGTAAGGAGCCGTCGCTCGAAATGCGTGGTGAAACGGAATACGGGGAAACCCGAATGGGCTCTGGAAACCCGTCGCAGATCCGCTTCGTTCTCCTGCTGATGAATGGGCTGGCCTCCGAGACACCAACTCAAGGAGAGTTGCAGCGATTTAAAAGAGAAATGGAGATGACGTGAGTATATGCGTCGCTTCTGGGGAAGATCTCAATTTTTCACAATGGTGCCTACAAACCTTTTCTCCATCATCTCTTTCATTGCAACGCAGATTTTCGTTCTCTTAGATTTCGTTCTATGCATAGCCGACCTGGATGGTCGAGGTGGCTAGAGCGTGAGCCGATTAAACGCCGGCCTGAAAAAGGTCCCGAGTTCGAGTTCCGCCGTGAGCATGGTGGCTTGTGTCTTGTCTTTCATGTTTGTGTGTGCCGCGGAAGGTCTTGTGGGTTTGCTGACCACAGACCGACAAGCTCGCAAGTGTGTCTAGTGTAAAAACGTTAATACGTACTCATGATGGGCATAATGGGTACCCGGCACGCATGGTCGAAGTCGACATCCTCAGAAGCTGGAAAAAGCCACAGGGAGAAAAGAAAGAGTTCGCTCTATGCGTCTGTTTTTGTGAAACTTTACCCGTATTTCTCCTTCAACATCTGCGGCCGCAAGCCTGCTCTTGTGCAGTTTGCTCGCTGCCCTTTAATCTGTAGGTCCGCGCGCCCGATATCAACTAGATCGAATTCAGTCGCTGTCTAGATGAGAATTCTAGAGGCCGGCTGCTCTGATCGGTAGTATCTCCGATCAACACCTGGCAAATGTCGAAGCAGTACTCTAACAAACGGGCCACGAACCGCGCGCGATCGTTCCTACCTCTTCTTTGTCCTATCCTCACCCCTTACACACACACTAGCATGCACTACACTACCACACATGCCGGGAAATCGGTGGGGAACTTAGAGCTTATCCCGGCTGGGGCAGTACCCCACTGGTGGGAGATAGCTGAGTGAGGGATCCCCCGCTGGCCGACGGTAGGTCGGCGCCGGATCTCGCCATCCAGATCACCGCCACCCCGATAAAAACCTGTATTACACTTACAGGACTAATGACCTCAATAGTTGACGGGCCCGGAATTATTAACAACCAACCAACCAATCCGCGCGCCCGTGGATGGCAGACAACCCTCGCGCCCTCGGGGGCCGTGCTTTGTGCTGCCTGGAATCCACCTGCCGCGCACGTCCCCGCATTTCCGTGGCCTTTGTGGGGCTCCCACAATGAAAATGAATGTAGATGTTAATGGGAAACTCGTGCTTCAACTCTCGTAATCGAAAGCATAATCTCTCCTTTCTTCCCACATACGTATAGAGGGGTAAAATAGTGATAGTGAAAGCGAAACTTGATTTTTTATAATTACAGATATTCCACATCTCCGACGAAACTTATTATTACCACGGAGTGAGATACCCTTAGAGCCTAAAACATCATTTTTTTACATTTCGGCATGAGAAACACGACCGGAAGCCTTCGATCTCGAAAATCAGGTTTTAGACATAATATGCCTAAGTCTTTACGCACGATTGATATAAAGAGTCAAGGCATACACCACGTCATATGTTGTAGGATTTCATTTGCGTGTATTACATATAGGCGTTACACTAAGTGGCATTTATAAAGTTAATGTTCCGTGTGCCATCTCTTTGTGAAATTCTTCTTTAATACATTTGTTAAGATTAATTATGGTTTGAAGGTCGTAAAAAATCGAAATAATTTAGGTGATTTTGTTGCATTACATTTGTAATCCATGTAAAGAGACGAAAAGATCTGACGTGGATCTCAAATTCGGTGCTTCTACAATACGATTAGCTTTGCTGTCATATGATTGAGGTCGGTTCGTCTTTCATAAAACATCTAGCTTACTCACGGAACAGTTTCCGAACATATTTGCACAGATGGTGAGTTAACACCTGTCTTTGCAGGATTACTTGATTTTAGAGCCCAAATAGTGTAACTCCAATTTTGCTATTTTTTTAATGACATTGATAATCGAGTTCAGCAAGTGGCCTTATACTAACAGTAGTTGTACTTGCAACAGTGTAGGTAAGATCACAAATTTATGTCATTTTCGAAGCCATTGATCTGCTGACAGGCAAATTAGTGTAGTTGGAAGTAGCATCATTTTATCTGTAAATTGTTTCTTTTCTCAGTTCGTTGTGTATATTCAATCGGTACCAAAGTAATGAACTGTTCACAATTATTTTTTTAAAGAAACTTTCTGAGTACATGCCATTTAGCAAACTATCCTTGAAGTTGGGATCTAAAAAAGAATGTCCGGTTTCTCTTGCTAACATTCCTCAGAGAAAGGTCTACAGAAGACCACGGCCTGTTACAAAAGAGAAGAAAAAAATTAAAAGACCCTTTGCTCTTTATCCCTCCCGTTCATTACCACAACTGGTGGTAAGTCTTCTTAGATGTTGAAGATGTCGGGACACTGAATGACAATGATAATATTGAGGTTGATTAAGAGTGATGAGTAACAAAAATTGTGTAACTTTAAAAGTAGTCAAAGCTTTTATTTTCGATTTGTTTGATATTGGATATGTTCTAATGCTGTTCCTAAAACGTATCTTTCAAAATTTTTATAATTTTGATTTCTTCTATTCTCCATTTGATCGTGTTGTGAATTTATTTAAGGATTTTGGTAGTTAGGTAAATACAGTATTGCTAACTGCATTTCATATTTTGTTGTCAGACACATCCATTACCGTTTCGTATCACATATTTTGCAACTGCATTGAAGCTCTTATACCAAGTCTATGAAGGGGATAAAATTAGCAGTATGGCAGCATTTATCAGCCCAATGCGGAAGACATCAGACCAATGAATAGAAATGAAAATGTTGATGTTGAGAAGTAACAAAATGTTTGTAAATATAATGTTGTTAACAACGTTTCATATTTTCTCCTATTCTTTTTTCAGTTGACATCACAAAAGAGTAATTCCAAAATGGCGTCCTATACTACCCAAAATTAATCAGTATTGCCAATACAAGTTTAAAAAGCTTTCTAAACACACACATGTAAACATGTATATAAAATAATTTTCTGTTGGATTTTCTATAAAGACAGCAGTTAAGCATTAAATATGTCGGGCCAAGAAAAATGTTACACCACTTTTGCTTTAAGGAAATCCTATATCGAAGACGTTGCCTATCTGAAAGAGACGTCGTAATGGTAACGTAATTTCGCACAAGTTGCGTTGCTCATGGGGAAGTCCCGTTTCGCTGCGCAAGCGCTTTGGTCGGCGGAGAGGCCGGGGCGTATCATGCTGGAGAAGGGCGTAAAATGCAACTGCAGCTGGGCCTCTATATATAGAAATCCTCTATAAATCGAATTATTTAGCTGTCCCTTGAAAATTATGTTAAATGTTTTTTATATATCGAAAATTATTTCTATATATCGAACTCCTTTTCTTAATTGACTAGTTTTTTTCTATGAAATGAAAATGCACAGTACGTACTAAAAATTATGCGTAACAACTTGCCAAGGTTTTTGATTGAGACAAAATGTTCCAGATGACGTGTATCAGTGGCTTAACAAGTGTGAACAGTATTTCCAATGGAGTGCATGCTACGTGCAACACATTACTTTTTTTTTTAGTTTCAATTCAATATTTGGTCAGATGAATATGAAATACAAATTTCATGTTACTATTCATTAAAATTTGGTAAGAATTATTAAAACATTTGTTAATTATTTCTTGTTGAATTTTCTAATTTACTCAATTTTTTCAAAATTGTTTAAAAGCATTTGCAAAAATTCATTAATATTTCTACACATCGAAGTTTCTATGTCGTATAATATCGAATGAACCGTCAAATTCGATATATGGAGGTCCAACTGTACTTGGCTGTCCGGGCGACGCCTTCTCCTAGCCACAAGTGCCAAAGTTTCGGCCGTCATGCTGCGACCTTCCTCAGGGCGGATTGCACGGAAGTGGACCGCACACGTATTTATACTTGGGTTTTTATAACCTGGCACTTGACGTAAATCAACTGTTAACGGTTTCATACAACCGGAAGCTTAAACGTCACCATAGTGACGTCACCATGATGACGTTTTAGCTCTCGATTGGATGACGCCGTAATAGCTGATTTACGTTAAGTACCAGGTTATAAAAGCCCAAGTTTATGTAGGAGCGAGGTTCCTCTGTCAGCCGCTTCGCTGCTCGATCGGCCAATGCAGAGAAAACATTGGCCAAACAGACAACAGGTCCCCTGGGCGGGGTGTGACACGGGGTGAAGTGACTGGGCGCGGAAGCCTACGCTTTCAAGGACGTGAAAGCGTTCCACAGCGACCGTCACCTACGCGGACGCTCCTCATCAATCGAAGGGCTTGTTTCCAAGGTGATCCATCTCCGAGAAACACAATTTTTTAAGAAGATAAAGAATTAAAATTCTGACAGAGAATTCAAAATAGGACTCAACAGTGTTTAGATAACGTTTAACATACGATAAATGCAATTTTTAAACTCAATATTGGCAGCATTGTGGAGAAGCATCTTGGTTCGTTTCAGATTCGATGTAGTTACGTGAAACTACAAAACAAACAAAACAGAGATTCGCCATTTTGTCAATAAGCTCATCATTTGTGGAAGCTAGTTTCCAGTTGCCAAGTTATTGCTACAGAAATTAGATATTCAAAGTCACGTTTGTCGCTTCAACTATACCCTACAAAAAATTAACATGGCAGAATCCATCCAAAACAGCTTTGCCCCATTTCGTAAACTAAGGACAGAGACGGCTGTCAGAATTGCAGCGCTGTTCAGAAATATCTCTAATGACCTCCTGAGTCTACGACGACTCAGGCTCGGTCTACAATGGCTTCGAACCTTGAAAATGCGCATAAAGTTGCACTCATCATAAAAACGTTGCATCTAGAAGGACAAAGCGGATTACAGCCATTGTTGTAAAGGAGGTAGATGGCACCACGCATACAAAATGATTGTACTTTCACTTTTGTAGGACCAACATTTATTGCGCTATGCGGCCACAGTAGGTACATGTCAGTGCAGCATCGGTAACCTGCTGTAAAACGCGCCACCTATGCAGAGCGCACACACAGGTGATATTCTGGGTTCCGATGTCACAATGACCGGGTGGCCGGTACAGCCATTAAGAACCCTTTTATCACGGCCGGTGGGCCCGACGTCACGCCTCCAACCCCACCTCCCAAGTGCGTGTATGGCCGTCCAAATTTCAATGGCTTCATTGGTAGTATGCCACATACCTGCCAAGTTGCAGCAGATCCTAGGTACTGATTAACGGATTACTAGAGATTCCAGGTATGTCAACTGCTAAGGTCATTAGCCGCGTAAGTGTACTGAGTGTTTTATGGGGTGGCTGCGATCTTCCCTCGCCGGATGGCGAGATCCGGCGCCGACCTACCGGGTTTTCCCTAACCAGGTATCTCCCACCAGCGGGGCACCGTCCCAGCCGGCACAAGCTTTAAGCTCCCGATCGGTATCTCAAAATGTGTGGTAGTGTAGTGCATGTAAATGTGTGTAACGGATGAGAATGGGGCAGGGAATGGGAAGGAAACATCGCGCGCTTCTTGGCACCCGGACCGGCAGAGCTCCCGATCGCTGGAATTCTCCTCCAGACAGCTACAGAACTCGACCTAGCTATCTGGCTAGTGTCCGGTGAGGCACGATCTCCAGGACCAGCCAGAGGCACTGCAGCGACATCAGTTGATGCCCTGAGTCACCTCTCCCGGTAGCAGATCCTCGGGTTCATCTGGGTGCAGCGCGTTTGTTATTACACATATTGTATTAAAACGATTTTTATGGGAGTATTTTTTATTATCTATGCTTCTGAACCCTAACTAGTGGAAGAGTAATTATATATTGTTGCGGATGAGGAAAGCACTAGTGTCGTTTTACATCTGAAAGACTAAGTCTTGTATTTCAGAAATGTTTTCATGAAAGAACTAGTTACACCATCGAATTAACGGAGTCAAAAATTTTGTAAAATAAAATTACGACGTTCGCTACCATCGAAAACAGGATCAAACTGTTAATAGAATTATATACTCTAATTGTCCTTCAGATGACAAAGTGTGCTCGATCACTCGTGGCCTAAACGTAACAGAAGTAGTTCATGCCAAGAACCGGGAGTAAGCAATAAAGAATTAATTGCTTGGGTAAACCTTGACCCCAGTACCTAGTAATTTACCTGAAGTACAGTAATTTAGAAAATAGTATCGTATTCTCAAGGCATTTTATATCCGTGAGAATCCTTTACTTTCAACGTTTGTGTGCGAGTGTGAAGTATTCACATTCTGCCCATCCACGCAGAAAATGTGACGAGAATAATAAAATGGGGCCAAGTACATTAATTCCATTTAATTCTTACTCTTTTCTCATCTAGAGATAGCCGCTTTAACCTAGATTAACATAATCCCACGCAACATCTAACATAATACCGCTTTGCTCATTTCACATGTCAATGAACTAAAAAACTTAGTTTGACTAAATAATTTGTTGAGCCCATATTACGTGTTTGGTATCTGCTTTGGGGTAATTTCATAATAAGTAATTGTCTTGAACATATTAGTTTAAAGGCTTAATTACTGGTTGAACAAAAATTAATGGAGAAAATGAAATATTTCTTTTATTCGTCTTAAAAAATGTAATTCATATCGAGGATTTCAGTACGTATAGCTCAGGAACAATGAACAGAACAGTCACGTGGTACTAAAGACGCGTTCATGTTTCGATAGAAGTTATCATTCTAGAGGGTAGAGTAGAGCCCAGCACTATTAAGAATTCGCCCTTCCTTAAGATGTTACTCACGGAAGGTCACATTAAAGCATTAAACCTAGTGCAGAAGTAAGCGGCTAAATTCGTTAACAGAAACAATGGGGCGAATATCAATTGGTAATCCTTTATTATATTTAGAAACGTAGCACGGCTGCGTGCCCTCTTCAAGGCCTTCACAAAGCAACCTAATGGAAATTTTTAATTGAAAGATTTGAAATGCCATATTACTTTAATAGGGTGATAACTCTCACAAAATAAAATGCAAAATACAAAGAAAGAATATAGAAAGGTTCAGCTTTGTGATTAGGATCATTGTTAGATGGAACAATATTATTTACCAACAGAGGTGCTAGTTATTTTTCCAAGACCACGCAATTTTTGCTTTCGAGAGATCTAAAAAGCGCAAGTGAAGAGTACAGTAATGGGCAGTGATGTGAGAAAGTCAACAACAGTGCGGGCAACATGCTACACATACATTTATGTATACATTATTGAGCAACGAAAGGGGATGCATTGAAGTGAAGTGATGGGCATGATGTAGACATTTTACCTAATTTTTCTTGTCTATTGTGTTTTTATTTTATTGTATTTGTATTAAACATTTGAAATGGACTTGACAAGGCGATGATAATTAAATAAAACCCTAACGGAAACATGGAATCGCGTAACATCGCATTCAATAATTTTCCTATCTGACAAAAAAAACAATTGCCTAATGCAACTAGTAAAGAAAAGCATAAACGTTGGTTGACACTGCTTTAGACGTGGAGCAAAAAGCAGGCGGAAGACTTGCAAGAATGTGTATAAATCTTCTGCGACCGCCTCTTTGGCCGTCAACCGTCGAAGTGCCAGCCACAGCGGCCAATTACATTTGTTCAAATAAGCCTCGCACCCGATCGGGGAAGTTGAAGCGGAAGTAAAGTCAATGAACTTTATTTATGGTGGTTGTTCGCAGCAGGTTTCCTCGGAGTTCTGTCGTTTGCTCTAATTTTATACACACCATTTTATCATCTTTGTTTATTATTTACATCATCATCATATCTCAACATAAATGCTATAACGGAGCGACCCGATGACGCCATTTTTTTTTAATTTGTTGCGTCTACAAATTGACGCAACACGTCTCCAAGCCCCTTAAGGGGCGTTGAACGCTTTGAGCGCATTGCGTCCTCCATTAACTTTATGTCATGTCACGAAACGTCACGTCGCAGTCAGTTGTCAAGAGGACCGCCATGTAGCATCTCCGCGTACGCGCCTCCTGCTCCTGCGTCACTATCCAGCGGCCAGAATTGGGAAGGAATAATGATAGGGTTTAGAACACTTCACAGGGTATCACAACACTTCACACAGCACCCAAACTCAAATTTCCACCACAAATTTCACTTGAGATTCGGCGGGAATCGAACCCGGACCTCAGTAGTGAGAGGCTAGCAATTTCGCTATGTCCCATGAGCGAGCTCACTTGAGATTCTGGATTTGGAAGTACGGTCATTGAGCCCATTCCCGGAAGATTCATGTAGTTCAATAGCTAAATCGGTAAAAGTATTTACGTTATTAATCTCTACGAAGTAGTTTCTATTTATATTAATATATGAATCACCGTAGATTCGGGAGCGACATGCAGTGTAAGAGAACCCATGTAATGTCTTTACAATGTTACGTCTTAATTGTAAACAATCGCAGCTCTTGGGGGTGGACTGGGGGAGGGGGAGGGGCGAGGAGGGGGGGGCGAAAGCGCTTGTGCGTCGCCTCCTTCCCACTTCCGCTCCGCCACGCCCCCTCCCGACCACGGAAATTGGCGGCACCGCGTTATAAAACAGGTGCACGTAACCACGCGCAGGAGCGAAGCTGCAGGCAGCAAATGGCACCGCGCTCAAACATACGTCAGGCACGTCCCAGCGCTCAACCATTACGACGGCTTTTCTAATTGGGAAGTGGACGAGCTGCTACTCCTAACCCACACACGCCTTCTTTCCTCTTTATCCTTGTTTGTGTTTCAGAGCAGTGTGTGTTGCACATTTCCGGGCAATACGAGCCAACATGCTTCATAAATAATTCATGTCGATAAGTAGAAAGGCGAATATTTCAGTAGTCGGGGATTCCTATGCCAGTTCAAAATGTGCATAACACTATTTACACATGTTATTTATGTTATTTATCCGAAGCTCCAGAAGGTTACAAACACGCAAGGCTCTGGTATAAAACGTGGTTATTTTATCGTTTGTCTTCTCTATTTGCGAAGTCATTAATATAGGTTTGCGCCGTAATAAATTAAGTATTGTTAACTTATTTTATCAAAAGAATTAATTAGTTTCAGGGAATATTCAATTAACAAAATGTGATAAAAGAGAAAAAATGGCTGTGACCAGGCTGGTGTTGCATTTGCTAAATTTTACAAAGAAATCACATAAACTTAAATTCGTAAAAAATGTCATCAAAACCAGTTCGGATGAACAACTCAAGCTGTTGGATACGTAACTGATGTAAGCTTTTTCTGTTCGTTCAAGTGAACTTGGCTTCCAAACTTTTAGTTTGGACTGTTCTTAACTAAAAATATCTGTCTTTAGTTATCCCGAAATCGGCTGAATCGCCAATGGCGCTGACAGGTGCACAGAAACCTTAGATTACATACTTCCAATGATTGACGTTACGACTTCTGAGCGAAGAAAAGAAATCGAATAAGCTACTCACGAATTCCGTGGAGAACATTTGTTGCAGCTCGTATATATTATTTGAGTCAAGTACCATTAAAATGATATTAAAAATGATTAAATCAGCGGAAATGCATTAAAAATTAGGGAAAAAGGTAAAAAATGACTCATAAGTCGAAATCGACGAAAAATGAAAAGAGAAAAAAGATATATAAAAATGGATAATTTCCTTTTGTTACAATATAAAATGAACTTCTATACGAAACGGCATTTTTCTGAAGTGAAACGAAAAAAAGTACATTTCATTAAAATCCGCTCCCAACTCATCATTCGATTCCCTTACACATCTTACAAGTCTTAGCCTGCTGACTGTTATTTGATTCCTTGACAGTGCAGGTATGTTTAATGTTCATTTTATTATCATCTATTCAATTATATTTCTTCCAAAGCTGAGTTGGTTTATGTGAATTTAATACGATTACTTATTTTCAAACAGTTGACGTTAAGAATTGAGAAGTTATTAAAAGTGATCAGCTTAACGAGTAGAAAATACGAGAAGCGAGGACACCTCAACCAGAAGGGACCGCTGCGTCCACAGGGATGTGGAGCGGGCAGGTGCTAATGTGCTGCGGGCACGGGATAACTGTTCTGTCTCTCGTCTCCGTCCGCCGGCACGCCCTTCCCTCTTGCCCCCACTCTGACCCCATCGTGCGCACACTGTGCCCCGCCCCCGCCTATTAATGTCAGCTCTCCCTGTTGTGGTTTAAGTGTGTCGTCAACGTAGGGCGTTACAAATCAACAGCGAAGATGCCGTCGTCCTGAGCAAAGAAGACCTAGCTGGGGCAAGAGGATTTGAGGTACGCTGCGCCAAGACCCCGTCCAAATTCGCACTATTTGTGTGACAGACGCGCGTATCTTTAACGTGGGGTTTAAAGTGATGATCAAGAACACATCGGACTATTTGTGGTAATAACGTAAAGGCAGGGCCACACATTCGGCATTCGCTGAGTAGCGAGCTACTGCTATTCCGAGCATATGAAGTCCTCGGCGAATGTTCGCTTCCTTTAATGTGTTCAAAACATCGATACGCGGTAGTTAAGGTGAGCACCGAATGTTCACTGCTCGACAAAAGGTAAGCAATCCATCCCCACTACTCGGGATTTGCTGTGCAGTCGCTCTCTACTCGCCGAATGCCGCATTGTGGTGTCGCCTCATGGTTCACGTCATAGAAGGCATCTATGGCATGACACTGAAGAGTATTTACAATCTTTGACCATGCGAAACAACTCTTAACTTACATAGATCAACACAGCTGTATAAATACACTGCGTTTCGAGGTGTTGAAGCATCCTGCCAACAGTCTTGAACTCAACTCGCCCCGTCGGATTACTATCTCCTTGGTCCACTTAACAATGCTTTAAGATGGCGTTGATTCAGCTCCAATCAAAAGGTGAAAGAAGCAGTGCATACGTAACATGCTGCGCAACCAAAAATCTTATTTTCGAAAGGTATCGAAAAGCTTGTGCAATGGTGGATCAAGAGCATTAGTGACTATGTTGAAAAATGTCAATAAAAATTTTGTTCTCTTCTTGTACTCATTATAATTATTAATTAATGATACTTATCGACTTACCCTCGTAAATATTACCTTCCAAAATTTAGGAATTTCTTATGTATTTCTCTAAAAACGAACAAATATGTTGATGCCATTGCATAATTTACTTCATCTACATTCAGAGGCAATCTGTGTAATTTCTCTTACACTCGTACCAAGCTGAATCCAAGCGGAATTGAAGGCGCTGTCTGGAATCTAATGCCGCGGACCAATGAGCTCCGTTCTGTGTATCTGGGCCAAGGGCAAAAGGGGGCGCATCAGCTCAGCAGATCAGTTCAGGCGAGGAATAACACGCATGCGAGAGGGCATTTGCTCACAATGAAATGGCTCTGAATGTATTAAGGTGAAACGCATGATTGAGCGCTGTCACCGTTCCCAGATAAGAATGCTAATTACGGGAGAGTTTTCTGTGAAGAGGCGCTCTTGCGTCAGGATGACGTCTTTGGGCGAAACATGTACGGCGGGAACGTCTTGGAAGCGCATGTTTGCCTGGGGTTTGCCGCCATTTGCATGCTCGTAAAACAGACGAGGTCGCGCCCGCGCCCTCGGCGCTCGCACTGGCGGCGGAAGGGGGAGATACCTGACGCCCGAGGACCTCGCGCCCCCTCGCGAATGCCCGACCTCCACCCGCACAACCCGACCCCCGCGCTACGCCGTGGACTGTTGGCTTCAATGACGGAGCACCAAACCGCAAATATTGATACTTTGAGCGCAAATCGATATTCAAAATGAGAAATGACAAGCTTTTTTTCTTATCTGTCAAAAGTTTATTGATTGATTGATTCCGGGAGCATCAACTTCTAAGATCATTAGTCCCGTAAGTGAAGTGCATGTTTTTATCGCGGGGATATTCCACCGGATCGCGAGATGCCGACCTACCTGTTCGCTGGCGGTTTTTTTTTCCATAACCAGGTATCTACAATCAACAGGGCACCTCCCCATCCGAGACAAGCTCGCAACGTGCAACAACAATGTAAGTGTAATAGTGAAACAGTGTAAGTGTGTGTAAGTAAGGAGGTGAGAATAGGACAAGAAAGAGGAAGAAAATATTGTGTCGTTCTGTGGCCCGTTTGTAAGGGTACTGCTCCAGCATTTGCCTGGTGTTGAGCGCAGAAACCACAGAAAACTGCTGATCAGAGCAGTGGGCCGCTAGAATCATCATCCAGACAGCGTCTGAATTTGACCTCGCTATGTAGTTAATGTCAAAAATCCTGCCACCTTGAGTCAAAGGGATTTCAAGATATTACCAACAATTCAGACGCCACAGATTGTGTTTATGTTTCATAAACATGTCACAATCTACTCAGTGAATTAAGAGGATGGAAGCGCACTTTGCTTCTAATTGAAATAGCTTTAGAGAACCCTTTTAAGAAGTGATACAAAAGGATAAAAAATGTAACTTAATGTAACTATTTCACTCGTGAAATAAACACAAAAAACGTTGAACTGAACATCTAGAGTGCACCAATAAGAATAGAGTATACAAAAAACTGTATTGCTTTTTCTTAACACCTCTTCCGTGCTGGCCAGTCAGAGGGGGCGATAAATCGAACATAGGAAGCGCTGTTATGTGCACTTGGACCGCCAAAATAATATAATTAATATGTTGCACATACTGAAACTTTTTGGAGGCAATTTCATTCATTGATTAATCTTTTTGTACATCACTCGTCCGTAGTATTAACTATGATGTCATTATTGCAACAATGGATAAAATATACGCCAGAAATACATTACTTTTCAGTTCCTTTTCTACAATTTTATTACCAATTAGACATGATTTCTCTTTGTATATTTTTCGCCCGTAACTTGTTATTTCGAGACTTGAGAATCGGCCACCTTGATTAGTCCGAATATATTTAGGGCACATGTACCCTGATGGATGCAATATGGATCATTGCTAGAAAGCGGTCGCTCTTGACCTCCCCAACTCTGCCGACCGAGAAGCTTCAAAAACTGGATCCGCCAGATCCCCCAGATAAGCGATACCAGCTCTGAGGTTGATCAGGTGAAAAATATACTTCGAAGTCTGCGGTCGGGACAACCCCCTTCTCAGCTCCCTCTTGAGTCGGAGATCACTGCCACGGCCAAACCGGTTCGCAATTTGAGACCACTCGAACGAATCGAGGGAGAGGGGCTGGGACCCTTGACCCTCCTCCCGCATTGCACATCCTTTGGCACTAACGACGTGAGTATCGCTGAAAAACGCAGGAAGGCGGTGGTATTGTATACTAAATCAAACGCAGGACACAAATCCTAAAACAACAATGTATTTCAATTCCAATGTACCACAGAATAAGCCTTCTACAATACCAGGGTCTCAATTGCCAGTAGAAAGGTGCACAAGCCAAGTCGTCCTAATAGTAACAACCACCAAAAATCACAAGAGAGTCCAGGTACGAGCACATTTATGCAGTTTATCGCCAATAGTTGGCGGGTAGTTCCAATTCTCAAGTGACCAGGCCGCCCGCGCTGCGGCCCTTCGCCTGGAGTCCCCTCCCGGTCAGGGAGGGGTAGCTGCTCTGTCGCCCCTCCCAGCTGGAGGGGGAGTTCCTCCTAGTCGTCCGATCGCTCCACCGTGGCGACGGGACAGATTTCGGCTTCCCCCTGGCGGCGGGCCGGGATACCTCGCAGCCCGTGACGACGCGCCGGCGGGTTTTCTGGAGTGCCCGCACTCGCGGACACTACAGGTGGTCGTTTCGATTTCCCATCCTTCTACGGGACTGGTCTGCACGTCGATACCCATCGTGGGAATGTACTGAAATATCTATGGTATTTGTTGTGTTGCTAGAGAAAACTTACTCTAAGAAGGGACCGCTTTGACAGTTGCCGGTGGGCTACTTCTGGAAACATAACTGCACTTTATGTTCATGTGCTAAATTCGTCAATGGGTTCGTTTGGGGATGACTCGCTTAAAATGGTATTGAGACAGTTTTTTCAATGCTATCGTCCGAACTGACGGTCATTTGTTTTCCATGACCTGTCAAAATGGCCCCTTCTTAGAGGAACTTCTCTGTACCAATATTCGTCGTAACAGAAGCAGAGCTCTGGTCGGAGGGTCTCCTCTCGCGAAGCTTTCTCCACGAGACGATTCAATAAGCGCTGGTGCTTCCCCATCTTGATCTTCCTTTTATAGCTCTTTGTTACCTAGCAATTGGCAAGAAGCAGTTACCGAATGTTTCTCTCGCATTGATCGTCTACTTAGAAGTCTCTAATGAGAGATGATTTGCGATGATTATCACTGCGGAGTTATTGTGTTGTATACGGGGAAAACCGACAAAATGATCTCTGAAAATTAAAAATTATGTGAAATATGATTTCTTACGTAACTATTCAGCGACTCGTGTCTTTCAATCATAACTTACAATTACACAGCATTAACAGTAATTGTAGATAATGCTGCAAAGGGAACCAGCTTGATGTAAGGAAGCTTTGTGGCACAGTTAAACTAGTGGCAACAACAACATACACTTTCATGAATTATTTCTGAATTTGCAATTTCCGAAAATTCAGAATGTTCAACGAAAATGAGACCTGCGCTATTCTTTTAAGCGTTCCTTGTTTTATCCGTGGAAGAAAGAAAACATTTGGATCGGTTTTCGAGAAAATGCCTTTTTTAATTTGCATTATTTCGTTCATTTTGCCGTTCTTTAATACATACGGAAAAAATTAAAAGAAAAAATTTGAAGCGATATTTGAAAAAAAACTGTTTAAAAAGTGTCTATTGCCTTATTGATAAGGCTTTAAATGCCCCTTCAGTGTGCTTTACGCTATCCAAGCTTAATAAAAAGAAATGGGGAGCCATTTTTTGAAAACATTTTGAAGATGTTGAGGCGTCAGGTAAAGTACTCTCGAAAAACAAAATATATTTTTCAAACTCAGAGGACCTTTGAATTAACCAAGGAATATCATTGGAAAAAATCTTAACGATTTTGGGATTTTGGCTCTATCTTTGAACACGGACGAACGGACGTTTTGCCGTCAGTCGATTTTTTGTATAAGGACGCATAAAACAGAATTCAGACTAGACAAGGAGTTAGAGGAAGTCATTTACTATATCGTTCGTGGGCTGCTGTATTAGCACAACAAATCAGGGGTTGAGATAAACGAGTTTGATGTTTCACTATGTATTGAAATGCATTTATTCTTGCATTTATTCTTCTGACATTTGTTGGTGGAATACTGAACAGCAGAGTATGCTGTTGTTGCTACTGGAAGGTAGAGGCAATCTGCAATTCCGGAGATTGCATTAACTCAAATTACTTTTTTGTCACTATTGCAGACCACGAGCGATGAATAGGGGACACGATTTATCCAATTGTTCTTTACCGGAGTCCGACAATAAGAGTTTTTCTGTCAAAAATTCGCCACTTTCCAGCACACGATTACAATACTTTCTCTTCTGTCGAAGTAAAGGCGAGAAAGTGAAAAGTGCATAATCTCAACTAAATGCGTAAAATACTTTTCGTCGTTACCTCTTCATCAATGGTGATTTCTTACGTCCTCAAACTGCAAATAGAGCGGCTCCTTGTGGTCGGAATTTCTACTAAAGGGGCTTATGTAATAGGTATGAATAGTTCCGTTGGACTAAACCAAGCGATTCAAGGAAGCAACAAAGCCGCAAGCGAACAGTGACTCCAGGAATGCGTTTGGCCGCCCAGATCGAAGAGAATAACGAAGGTGGCTGAGATGAGTCGCGTACACTTTCTCTTAGTTCTCGCTGCCGCAGAACGCGCGTTTCGCAAATGTCCTCCGGCGTCCCTTCCCGTCCCCCCGCCTCTCATCTCCTCTCCTCTCCCCGCCCCGCTCCCTCCACCACCAGCGCCCCCTCCCCGCAAGAACTGGTCCGCGCGAGCGACGGCCAACGGCGCATTCCCCACTCGGTTCCGCCGCCGCCTCGCTTCCATGGAGCGCGGGGCGAGGCTGGAAACCGCAGGTCACCGCTTTTGTGATCATCTCAACACCCACCTGCCTCTGCACCATAGCGAATCCATTCACCCAACCGCTCCCCAATTGCCTACATGTCACCTGGGTCGGTGGATGGTCTAACCATCCACATACCCAGTCCCCATCCAAGTACCTACTCCCCTTCCATCTACCTGCTCACCCGCTCTCCTTCCACCAACCCAGCAACCCGTTCACTTCCGTCACCTGCACGCCCACTCCCCAGCTACCTGCCCACACTCCAGCCTCCTACCGACCCATCTACCTCCTCCCCCACCTACCCTCCAACCATCCACCGACCCAGTCCCCATCTAAGTACCCACTCCCCAGATATCCACCCACACTCCAGCCCCCTACCGACCCATCTACCTACTCCCCCTCCACCTACCCTCCAACCATCCACTGACCCAGTTCCCATCCAAGTACCCACTCCCCTTTCATCTACCCGTTCTCCGTCCACCAACCTACCTGCCCACCTGCCCGCTCACTTCCGTCACCTGACGGGCCACCCCAGCTACCAACCCACACCCCAGACACCTAGCCACTTCAAAGCCACCTACCCACTCCCCTGCCAACTACTTGCCCACCCACCCTCATCCACCAACCTACCTAGTCACTCCCCATCCACCAACCAACCACCCACTTCCCATCCACCCTCCTCACTGCTGGTTATCTACCCGCCCTAATGGGCGTTAATAGATTAATATAGACTATATAATAGACTAATATCTACCCCCCTCGTCCAGTGCTTCACTCACTCACTCACTCACTCACTTACCCACTAACCCAGCCCCCACTCACCACCCGAACGCCCAGCGCCCTCCCGCCGCCCGAGTAAGAAGAGCGGCGGCGCCGGAAGCGGCATCGAAGGCGGCGGAGGCGGAGGAGGTGGCGGTGGCAGTTGCGGTTGCGGTCGCGGCACTTAAAGGAGCCACCGTTTCGGTCGCCACGCTCGCCGCCGGTCGCCGCTTCTCGGTCGTCGGTAATTTGTCTTCCCGCGCAGTTGGCACCTTTTTCGTTCCCTCCGCAGGCATTCCGCCCCGCCCGGTCGTGCGGATCCGCCGGTGAAGGACCTTCGCAGCATTACGCGGCATTAAAAGGCAATTTCGCATAGCGCTACGCCTTCGCCAGCCCGTTTGCTCGGAGAACATCGAAAAACGTGGCCTTGCTCTCTCTCTACGGTTACACGTGTCAGGAAGAGAACATCAACAGCCAGAAATCTTCAACTGTACACGTGTAATTGTAAATAAGCTGTTTTTCAAGCATTTCAGGAGTCATATTTCAAGCAAGGGAGCTCAAAGTAAATGTTATATTAATGTTAGCTTGAGGGAAACTGTCTGTGGAGCAGTTTTTCCGACTGGCAAAGACACTCTTAAATTGCACTGTATGTACTTTTGAAGTAGTTTAATTATCATTGAAGCAATATTAAAACACAATCTCATTGGTGATTTAATTTCCGTGTTTGAATTCATTTCCGTTTACCTGCTGAAATATGGCAGTGGTTAGTTCATAAAACATGGCACCAATTCTATATATTTTAATTAAACGTGAATAATTGATAACTTGCGAAAATCTTGGGGCTTCACCTTGTAGTATCTGAATGATAGACTTCTCACTTTGCGGCAGCACGCTGAAACAAGACGGGGGCAGAGGTCAGTGATCTTCCAGAGGCTGAGGAAGATTAGTCACGTACAAATATAGTGTTAGAGAGTTTTGAACTGTGTTTGCTAATGTAATTAATATTGATTCAGTCCATATCAATGATTTAATTATATTATAATAGTTTAACAATGTAGGGACTGCAACAACACAAAACTTTAAAGTTGCAACACTCACATTTCACCAAAACATTGTAAAATTTGAATGTAATGTTGTGGAGATAGTTAATAATTTTAGTCAAAGCAATTGTTTTAAAGTAAGTTTTAAAAGAAGTAAAAAGTAAAGATAGTTTTAAAAGAAGTGTAAGAAAAAAGTTAATATACCAGTCGTATGCCAGCAATTTTGAGCTTTTTTAACATTTAGATCATATATGAAAAGGGGACTTTTAAGATGTCTCAAAGAAATTCAATAATCTGCACTATTTATTTTAAAAAAATCATATGCATTATTTATATATTGTAGAAATGTTTTGCGGCTCTCATGGCAACTTATCGTAACAAAAGATGTGCCAAAAGAAAGAGATTTTCACAGACAGAAGATGAAGGACACATTTACTTAACAATTATTAATATACAGACATGTACAAAAGTATTCACACTCTTAAATCTATCATAGACTTTTTTTAAAATAAAAATGGAGAACTTTTAGTCCAGTAGTTTAAACAGAAATTAATATTGTTCTTTAAATAATCACTTTATTCACAAGATATAATAGAAAATAAATAGCTAAATATACTCTCAATACAAATTCTCATTGAATGTACATCACTATTTCTGAATATAAGTATTCATACGCAAAAAAAAGCAGTTCATAATGTTAAATAAGTTCCCCTACGTGTTTTGAACGTTGACGTTTCTGTAAATAATGTCTTTTAACCTCCTTGACATCTAATAATCCAATACTTTCGCCATTTCTAATGTAATGTTCTTTCATTGTTGAACGAGGACGTCTTATAAATGTATCTTTTTTAAAATTATTTTTATTTTAAGTCTCATAAAGTACACAGGTCATGAGCAACAGATACGGTAATAGAATGCATTAATGTATCTTGGTGGTGTTTTGGAATCTTTGTTTCTAAAAGATTCCATAGCTGTTCTATAGGATTGACATCTGGAGATTTTTCAGGTGTTTTCAAAGTATGTTGCATATTATACAATAACCACAATGAGACAACTTCAGTCGTGTACTTCATATATAGTATAGTTATTAACTTATTGGAAATTAGCATTATTTCCAAGACCTTGATTTTCTGTAATTTTTTAGATTACTTTGAAGAATATTCATATATTTGAATTTATCCATAATCCCTCTATGAAAACTAGCTCACCGACTCATGAAGCAGTCGATCAGACTCCCAAACCATTACTCCGCCACCTGCACGCTATCCTGATAAGTGTAGTTTTCAAACTGTTGTAGGTCTTCTCGAAACCAAGATACATCCGTCATTGTGAAAGTTTAAATTTACTTTCATCGTTGAATTAAACGGTCCCCAAAGTCAATTTCCTTCATTTCATATTCAAATTCTAATCTCTTGTGTCTAATTTTCTTGCTAATACATGGTTTTCTTCTGGGCACCTTAGCTCGGCAATCATGTCCAATGGAAGACCCTTCTCACAGTCCTTGAAGTTACAATAACATTGAATTTCTAGTGGGCAGTTATTTTTTAAGAGATAAGTTTGGGACTTTTCTTTATCAGTCTTACAATGAGCATATTCATTATTTAAGAAGTTTTTCTGGGTAACCATTTCTTTTTCTAATTATGTATACTAATTTATCTTTATACCAACTTATAATGCTTTGCACTGTCTTTTACTTCTTACAATCTTGTTTCCAATCACTGAATAAGATTAATCTTCACCCGTAAGCCTTAGAAGATGTTTTTCTTTCCTCAACACCGGTCTCCACTTCAACTCCACGTTCTGCTTCACGTCAACTGACGCCTGCATCAAACTAAGTCTGCTTGTATCACCGGAAATATACAGGTAATGCATGCAAATGTAAAATCCGTGTAATTTTCTCAAGGGCACCGACAAGACCTATATCGGCGGTGGATGTTCCTCAAACTTTATACCGCTTGTTCGTTTATGAATGGAATCATAATTTAACATTTCTTGTCGATACGGGATCTGACGTTTCCACGATTCCGCATAAAGTATCTGCCCCAAGAAAAACGCAGAACCTAAAACTTTTAGCGTCAAATGAATCACTTACCAATACATGTGGCTCTCAACATTTTATTTTGAATTTAAAACTACGTCGAGTCTATCCTCGTCGTTTTCTGGTTTCTGACCTCACCATTCCAATTTTATCTTTCTATCACATTACGAATTGTTACCTGATTCTTCTACGTGTTTACAGATAAATTGACGCCATTATCTGTTCGATGTCAGCACTATCGTTACATCAAACAAGCGAAAAGGTATTGTCGGAAACAGTCATTCCATCCCATATTATCCGACCATACTGTTCTTATTATATCTATCAAAACGTCTATACTCATAAAACATTCCAGTCTGCATCACATCGTTGTAACATCAGCACCTTTTATCTTTTGTCGTCCTCGACACCTTGCACCCGACAAGCTTCGTATCGACAAGGCTGAATTCAAAAAGATGGTAGACGCTGGAATTATACACCGTTTAGAAGGTCCCTAGTCTTCTCCTTTACATCTGGTGCCACACAAAGACTACTTGGCGTCCCTGCGAGAATTACAGAAACCAGGACTCTGCAAATTCCTTTATATCCCGCTAACGTTGAGAAAATGAGTACGACGCTATTTGATTATTTTACTTTTACTCGTAAATACTCGTATATGAGCATTGGACTTCGAAACGCCGCAACAACTTTTCGGCGGATAATGGACAACCTGCTTCAAGATTACAACTTTTTCTTTTCTTCCAGGCTCTTTCTTATCCAGGCTCTTTTCTCTACCTCCACAACTCTAGCCGGCGGCGCTAGCCGAATGCGTTTACTACGCTCCGTGAAGTCACGAAGGTTAAGTGCATTCGAGACTCGCGGGTTCGTGGTTGAGTGACCGGCCAGGAACCCCGGGATTTAACGGCGTCGAGCCCCTGGCCGAAGGGATAAAAGGCACTGACTGACTGCGACGTGACGAGACTTGACAAATATTAAAAGTAAAAGCACATTAATGGAGGATTACTCCCCAGTGCAAAGCGCTCAACGCCCCTTAAGGGTCTTGGAGACGCGTTGCGTCAAGGTGTAAACGCAACAAATTTTAAAAAAAGAAAAAGAAAAAAACGATCAACACAATAAATGTCTGCAATTAATATTTCGCAGCCTCGCCGAAGCGGGCATTAGGATTAACGTAAAATAATCAGCATTTTTTGTTTGAAAATTACCTTTCTGTGGTACAATGTCACATCTAAAGGCTTACTGGATTACCCCCTTGGGAATACAATGCGTGAACTACATCAATACTTGGGTCTCATAAATTTCTACAGAAGATGTTTGCCTTATTCTACTACATTTCAGGCACCTCTGATAGGCATTTCGGGCACCTCTCATCTAAAAAACATCAGAATCCAAGAATGAATTTTCATGGCACCTAAATAGAGCTCATCTCAAGCCACCTTGTTAATCCATCCTATAGCAAATGCGCAATTATGTTTATTTTGCGATTTCCCGTCTTTGACTATTGGTGCAGTCCATAACCAACTAGTTAATAACAACTGGCAACATGTTGCTTTCATTTCCAAGAAAATACGGATAAATAAATTACATGGCCAACTTTTTATAAAGAACTTTTTGTTGTTTTTACAGCAGTTCGACATTCCCGGTACTTGCTCGAAGCGCAACATGCGTCCCCTTTACACACTATAAGTCACTAGTTTACGCCTTTACTCAGAAGCATAACAAATTGCCACCTATGCAGATTAATGAATTGAAATTTATTTGATAATGTCGTAGCTGATGCTTTCACGCGCTTGTAACGTTTCTTCTATTACCGATTTCAGAAAACTTTATATTCTCGTCAAGACGCAGACTCGGCACTACACGAAATTCTCAAGAATACTAATGATTGTCAATCAAGTTAGTACAAGTTTATATTCCTGGCAGTGATGTACAATTGTTTTGTGACGACATCCCTTATCAGACTGTACGTAGCTACTTCACTTCGTAAACAAGTATTTTTGGATCCACACAACTTGTCTCATCCTGGTAATAAGGCCACTACATCATTAATTCTACTTAATGGGTTTGGCCCTACATTTTCGTGTGTGCAGAATTTAGACACGTAGTTGTCCTGAGTGCCAATCAAACAAGGTAACTCGCGATGTCCATTCTCTGATTGGTATCTTCCCGCCTGTTAAATACAGGTTTAGCCAAGTTCACATAGTCTTATTAAGTTCATTACCACTGACACAAGAATTTTCACATTGTTTGACGATCATATATCTTTTCACACGCTGGTCTGAAGCCGTACCACTTCATTCCATGATGTCAGGGGCCATTATTTAAGACTTCTTATTCAATTGGATTTCCTGATTTGGAGTCCCTGTTTTGCTGTTTTTTTGACAAAGGATCGCAGTTTACTTCTACTTTATTTACTACCTTCTTACTATATTATGATATTCAAGATCGTTTTACCACTGCGTATCATTTTTTTACTAAGAAACACAATTGATGTTTATGTTTTACAAGAGTTAGGGTTGCAGCGACCTTTGCAATTGCATACCATATAAATATTAGCTGGGACACCGAGATGATGGACGAAGAGATGGAGGATAAAAAGAAGATGAAGATGCAAAGGAAGAGGAGAAACATGCGAGAATTTTTGCGAAGGCACATACTATCGCGCTACAGAAGAAATAGAAGAGACGAGGACAAAATGACCCCTTCAAGGTTTATTGAACAATATTTTGCATCAGCATATTAAATGAAAGACCATTGCACATATCTCAACAGATACTGATCATAATGCCTGACAGAATTATTGACCAGTCTTTTGTTTCTTATTTTTACCATCAAAGTTCATTATTACTGTCTTGTTTCTTTTTACGTTTATTTTTATCTTTTTCGTCCTTTTTTATTGGTGTTGCCTGATAGTAATATTCTTCTAAAGGAAAATTTGCTACACGGCATTTCACGCATGTGTGGTTGAGAAACATCGTCTAGTACAACGATAAATTCCATTACGAAAAATCTAGGTATTGACTCCTAGTTGGTCCTACTCCTTTCAGATGTTTCAAATTCCATCCGATGATCGTTTTACACGAGTTAATACCAACACGCAAAGTCAGCGAAAACAGAAGCAAACGATGTGGAGTGTACAGGTCAAACTCTAGGTTAGAATGCTATGTTAGTATGGTTAGTACGGTTACTATGGTGTTAGCCGATTATTTCTTTTTTTTTAGATCCATCCGGAATGGTCTCTTTTAAAGAAAAGTCTTTAAAAATTGTGATTTTTTAGATTTTTAAGAGATTTGGGTTACTTTTGGCACAAACTAGATTATCAATAGCTCATTCGACTCTTCTCGGCAAAACAAATCGATTGTCGCAATTCTTAGTTGATTCCCTCTAGGATATGCTGAAGAATTATAGAAAAATACATGTGTTTTATGGTTTCATTTTACCTACTAGTACATTGGTAAAATGCTTTGCACGTTCTTTAATTTATGTAAGTTATAAAATTCTTTACAAGTTACGGATTCTTTTATATATGTAAATTACTATACTCTTTCCGGAATTTACGTGAATCGTTCCAACTCTATTCATCAAACTGACGATAATTAAATACAATTTGTAAGCAAACAAAAACAGAAATAGTATTGTAATCGATATTCTTTCTAGTAATATATTGGTATATTTCGCAACTTGCTTTATTTATGGACACACTTATAACTTTGCTTATACAGAAAAAAGTATCTAAACCCGTCAACAAACGCCGGTTGCCCTTTACGTCCCGAAGGGACGCATATTCGACCATACACTATACAAACACTTGCGGGCTCCTCTGATCTGGGGTCAGCAGAACGCGAGGCTCTCCGCGACAGCACATACATACAAAGTCAAGGGACAAATAGCCATGCCCAAGGCGGGACTCGCACCCGCGACCCTTCGGACCGAAGCGCTGAGTCGGTACTCGCTCTTAGCCACCTCGGCCATCCAGGTCGGCGTGTGCAGCTACATACGAGTAATAAACTTCCACGACGGTCCTGCAAATTGAATAGGTTTGGGCCATGTTGCAATGACTGCCTGTTTGCCGCGTTCAGGACTCCTTTAGCTGTAAACAAGTACTTTTCCCAGTGTACGTAATGTACAAAGAAATGGAAGTAGTTTGTAAGAATAAACCAACCACTTGATGCTGTTCATTTTTAATCGTTTCTGTCTCACGGGTTCGCGGCACGCTATCAAATGGCATCGCAACGAACCGTATCTTCTCTAGTCATGAGAAAACACAAACCACATTAATATAGATGTGTTCCGCCGCCAAAAGGGAAGAAATAATGTGAAAACCTACATTACGGTTATTTTTTTGCATCTGAGGTCTACGCGCGAAAACGAAAATGTGTTCTTGCTCTGCTCGACCGTTCCTCGTCGTCCCGTCAACGAAGCTGAGTGCGAACTACTACCCCGGCTGAGGTCGCCTGCGGTTACGCATTAGAAGTTGCTGATGAAGGTTTGAATATTTAACGAGCGCCTTCGCTTAACCATTTGCATGCTGGAAGATTTCGGTAGAAAGTAATTTCGTTGGCCAATTTCGAACTTCGAAATCTCCAATATCACTAATACTTCCCCTGAAGACGAAACCCAGCTGCATATTGGGAGAAGTGTACGTCTCTGGACAGATAACTGTGTAAAAAAATTGGCTAAAAATCACACGGAAAAGACTTCACCGAAGATGAATCCTTTTGAAACGTAAGATGCGGAATCATTTTTATTTCTTTTATTTAAGGTTGCATTAACTACAGGTCATTAGTAACCACCATTGACTTAACGTAGGTATTTGTATACTGCATGAAGTTATATGGTGATTAAGGGAGGTGAAAGGACGAACAGAAATACAAGCAAGCACGAGGCGGGACTCGAACCCGCCATCCTTCAGCCCGAGATCGCTACGGCACTACTGCCTCAGCGATCTCGGCCACTTGGAACGGGTGCGGAATCATTCGTACAACATACACATATGAGATAAAGATTAACATTTATTCACAATTATTTCATCACGACTCCTGCAAGGAAAACACTCATTGCAGCACAGAAATGGTCTTGTAGATATCATCTTGACGCTAATGGAGAACTTGCAGGCTTTAAGAGTTCCCACGCGCAGAGACGGACAGAAACGTCGGTGTCTGGCATGTTCGTAAAGTGCACACGTACACACACACACACACACACACACACACACTTTACGAACACGAAAACAAGAGGTTTTCCACCGAGGTTATCAGTTAAGCGGAGTACGTTTTGCTTACGCAAACTTCGCGAGACGCAAGTTATATCGAACATGATCGTGATGTTACACCCGGGACAGATTTTTTTTATTTAAGATTTCTTTTTAACTGCTTGCTCATATAGCGACCACAGAGATTTTTAACATTGGGGAAACTGAAAGGGGAGCATATGAGGACAACATGAACACATACAAGCAACCGTACCGGAGACGGCATTCGAATCCGCGACCCTTTGAGCCGCTGACCCTCCAGCCTTAGCGACCTCGGCTATCCAGGACAGCCCGGTAGAGATTTGTTTAGCGCTCCGATCCGAAGACAGTTCAGTTTGTTACTCGATGCAACAGTTACGCGATTGATAGTAGGTCCCGCGATGTCCGGTTGACTTCCGAAATATGACAAGTAAACTATAAAGAAATAACTATAAACTAAAGTAACTATAAACTAAAAGATAATGCACTTTGTAATTGCTTCAACAGCAACTGCCTTAAATAGGACTGCGAAGCAGCAAGAAACATAGTAGACAAGACAATGCCAAAGTTGTCACGGACGTAGACAAAGTTGACACGGACGTAGATAAAGCTGATTCAGCAAATCAACAAATACGTCATTATGCTCATTCACCGAAATAATAAATGTCAATATCTAAACAATATACAAAATTATTACCTGTGGAACTCAAATATCTCCATGCAGATTTCGAAACCAGTAAACATTCATTATTCACACTCTTTCAGCACACACGAATTTACTATTCAATAGTGTATGTTCCAAATGCATGTAGTAGCTTGAATATTTAATTTTAAGTGGATAGTACGCATTATTAGAAATTAATATATACCCTTGGCTGCCAATACATAACTGCTACTTACTAGAATACAAATTTTTTTTAATCCAACTCACTCATTGTAAATAGTCATCAAAACTGTCTCTGCGCAAGTTAAAAACTTAATATGCGGTGAGATACGTGAACTGTTTTGAAGACCAACTCTGAACCTGTGAAAGAGTTTAAAATCTCTTAGAAAAATAAATGGCAAGGTATAATAAGAAGCAGTACTCACATTCTACATGCAATTTTTATTTTCTCACCCTTACTTTGTAAGAAGAAAAGGTTTTGTAATCGGGCTCTGGAAAACAGCTAATTTTCGAGAGAAAACTCTTATTATCGGGCCCTAGTAACAAAGATGTGAATAAATCATGTTCCTGAGTATAGTAAATTTCTTCCTCTAATACGTGTTATAGGCATAATCCATGTTTTTTGGGTCCTTAATATTGAAAAATCGATTAATGGCAAACGTCTGTCTGTCGGTTTGTGGTCAACGCTAGCGCTTAATCCGTTCAGTCGATTTTCTCCGACTTGGTCGGCAACTTACTAGGTCGATCTGAACGAACTTGAGGCTTTTCAGGTATGACAAGGATATTTTGATTTTTGAGAGTACTTAACATGATGACTCGACATTTTCTAAATTTTCTCAAAAATGGCACCAATTTTTTATTAAACTTTGTCCTCGGATAGCATAAGGGACGCTTAAGAGAAAGATGAAGGCCATTTTCGTTGCCAGCCCTGATTTTTCTGAAATGGCAGAAGTGCAATTTTTTCCGCGTGTTCCTACAACTACAGTATTAAAAATAGTTTTTTTCTTAAATGAAAACTGTTCTTTATATACATATCTTAAAATAAAGTCCTGTACAATGTTAGGTAATACTAGTGGAGTTTGCATAATTTTGCTTGTAATATAGGCAATCGTAAATTTTTTAAACGATTTTTTCCCAAGAACTGCTCCATATTTTTGCTTCAATTTTTTTCTTTGTATGTATTAATGAACGGTAAAAAATTGTGCCAGTCCCATTTTCGGCCAATTCTCCGTATTTTAATGAATTGTAAAAGTTAACACTTCAAAGCTGCAAAATTACATGTAGACGCTTTTTGTCTTAAACAAAATTTGTTCTAAGAAATAAGCACTTTAAAAAGACCATATCTAAGTGTTTTTTAATTATTATTTCCAACGTAATTTGTTTGAAATTCCTGCAAAATATAATAAATACAAAAAAAGAGTTTTCTCAAAAAGGGCTCCAATATTTTTAATAAAATGTTTTCCGAATATAAGACAAGGCACAATTAAAAGAATGGTATGGGTTTCATTTTCTTTTATCTCTCTGGAGTTTAGAAAATTGCGTGTTGAAAATGTTGGTTGAAACAATTAGAGTTTGCGGCAAGTTAACTCGGAGGACGTGAGATTTTTAGTTTCGGGGTGGAAAAAAAATTGGTGGTTGAAACACTTTTGCAGGTTCATGTAGTAGTATAATATAGTGGAGTAGTTGAAATAATGCGATAAAGTTGTAGCGTCCTGGTTTTAAAGTGTGGTGAGGTGATAACAATCTCAGAAGCAAAAGTTGAAATTACGTGACACTGTGCAGGTGTAGTGCGTAATGCGAACTATAGTTTAAATTGAAACATGAAAGGACTTATAGAAATTTTAAATGACATTGCGCCTGGTAAAAACACGGGTTATTTAAATCCAGTATGAATTATTATTCTTTTAAGCTTGTTAATTTTTCGTGTAACCGGTAATATTTACAGGTCTTTCTTTGTACTCATCTATACCACTAACGGGCGATTAAGCCACTTTTAGTCTAAATAAATTCTTATGTTATCTGAACTTTCCAAAACTTTAAATTAACGTCAAGAAGTAAACTAACAGTGCGAAAAATGAATTCACATTTTAACATTTTCTATCACTTTTCTTTCTACTAGAAGACTCGTATAGTTTTGTTTTTCCCACGAAACAACATGTGCGATTTTATACTTGTTTATTTGATTGTATTTTATTCAATTAGTTTATCATGTTTATCTTTATTACATGAGTACATGTTTTGAAAACGAGCGACGTTAGAAGCGAGTTTTCAAATTTGTACAAATGCAATAAAGAAACATAATGGACGAGTTGCATACGCTATTTTTTTGTAAAACAACGAGAATCAAACTTAATTTTGAGAAACAACTTTCTAGTGACGTCTCGGGTATTTTACATCAGTGCGAGGAAACGGCGTTTGGCTGTTCCGTTTATCGCTACCTTACCAAGACTCTGTAGTTGCGATTGGCTGAATATGTGATGACGCAAGCATTCGCGCTGTAAATTGCTAATATGCCATCATTTGTGCCGTAAAAGGCCTTTTTATGAACGATTTCTTGTAACAGAAAAGGTCATTTATAATGCTGGTTTACAAAAAAAATCATTTATGAAATAAAATGTTACCTATTATTTATATCCTGAAGAAATCTAATTGTATAGTTAAAAACACACTGAGGTTATTTAAAGAAAAAGAACATGCACATTTTAATTCTTAAAGTGCACGTCAGCGTTGAAATAGTTATGCACCAAGGGCGTAATAAGCTTTCTTAATGATCGGGCGGCGCGCGGCGGCAAAAAGCCCGAGGCCCTTTGGTCTGAGGCTTTTTTGTTGTGAGAGATCATTAGAATCAGTTAACGCCCGTAGTACATACAAAATTTTATTTTTTCCCTAATTTTAATTATGTAGATTGGCTAATTTACTAATTTACTATATGTTAACATTACTCAGTTTGTCTTTCCACATTTCCCTCTCAAAATTCCCTTTCATAATTCCCTCCATAAAAAAACGTGTAGCATCATTAAGTGTCTTCATATTTGCCTCGTAACCATGTTGATCTCGATTCAGGTATGTTTTGCAGTATGCTATATCAAGCTAGGTATCGTAGACAATAAAGCAGTGTCATAATAAAATGTCGGTAAAAATAATGTTTTTCTTACTTGTATTTAATTTTTCAAGATATAGCTCTATGAGTGTCAAAGAAAAGCTGTGCGTGGGTGCTCGTAAACGTGCAAAATATCGATGTATAAATTATATCGACTACTTGATATTATGAGCAGATTATTCGGTCGGTTCTAACATTTTTCTGTAATAAAGGCCTATCCATATTAGCATCTTCGCTCTCACACAGTGTAACTGACAGTTCAAGGCTTGGTCACGCAGTTGTTGGGTTCCAGTTGAAGGCCATTTTCAAATTTAAAAAATAATTTACAACGAGCAGAATGTTCGCACGGTCTTTCATACACATGTTGAAGAAAGGCTGAAAATACTATAAAGCGCAGCAAAAAGGGATCGCCAAGGTGAGTGAAAAATCCTCTTCCTGGCGCGTCACGTGCGTCCGGAGGCACGTGAGGGGGCGGGGCGGCGCTGGGCTCGTTAGCCCGCAGAGGCGTGGGGCGCTTCCCAGGCGGCCGTGGCATTGGCAGGGGGCGGGGCCGTTTCGGCCGTGGGAGCGCTTTCCCCGCGCCCAGCACCCCGGGAACTCATCGGGGGCCTTCTGGGGGGGCGGGCCACGAATCTGCTTTATTTTATTTATTTATTTATTTATTTATTTATTTATTTATTTATTTATTTATTTATTTATTTATTTATTTATTTATTTATTTATTTATTTATTTATTTATTTATTTATTTATTCTTTTATTTATTTATTTATTTATTTATTTATTTATTTATTTATTTATTTATTTATTTATTTATTTATTTATTTATTTATTTATTTATTTATTTATTTATTTATTTATTTATTTATTTATTTATTTGTTTGTTTGTTTGTTTGTTTGTTTGTTTGTTTGTTTGTTTGTTTGTTTGTTTGTTTAACGTCAAAACAGTTCAAAACTGAGAGACGTACTATGGGAAGAAGAGCAATATTTGCACGGTTTCTTGAGCTTTAGGATATATGTCCTAACTCGTAAACGTATTAAGTCGAATTGCAAATACAGCAAAGAGCGTTTTGGGGAAGGCTTCATATGAAAATTTCGTTCCCGTGTAATACAAACTATATGCAAAGGCAAATCAGATTTTAGCCATTATCCCTAGTGCTGTATGTGAACAAATCGACTTACTGCCGAGTTAAAATGCAAAGTGAGTACGTGAATATCTAAATTCATTCAAGAGCGCAAGAAAATGTGCACAGAGAGTGAAGCTATATTTATGTCCAGAAGCAAATCAAGGGGTCTTGGAAGAATCAGGAAAACAACGAAAAACCTGATCGAGACCTAGGTGTCATTGATGCAGAAGCTGTGGTGTAATGCTTGTTACAGGGATATTTAGTCTTTTAGAACTTTACAGACTAACTAATACACTAAACTAATTCATTAATAGTTATAACTACTACATTAAATATCATTGAAAAAACAACATTATTTTCCTTTTTTTTAATGCCCAGTATAATTTCTAATTGTTTAGAAACAGTTATGAAGCGCTTCCCGTCACATTGGTGGCTTGCTCGCGATGGGTGTGCGAAGTGGTTGCGATTGAATAATTGGGAGCTTGGAGATAATTTGGAAAATCCAGCAAGCCTGTTCTGTCCTCACGCGTTCCTAATTTCACTCTCACGCTCTAAGCTCACGCTCACGCAGTAACAATGTACTCACGTGCAACTTCACATCACGTGCCGTGCATCCCCTTTTCTTGGGCATGCCCTTGGTCGTTTCCTTGTTTTGCAGTATCTATGCAAATCTCAATGACCTGTCCAGGGATCTGGACGTTAGGACGTTGGAACCCCAGAACTGAAAACTAGTGGAGCTACATCACCACATACTTTCTCGTGTTGTTTTTAAATTTGCAATTTTTGAAAATTTAAAGAGTTCACAGAAAATGAAACTTGTGCCGTGCTTTTAAGCGTCCCTTCTCTCTGGAAACAATTTGAAGAAAAAATTTTGAGTGGTTTTTGAGAATTTTTTTGTAAATTGGATTCATATCAGGCTCAAATAATGTGAAAACTACTCACTTTTTCAAAAAATCTATACATGGCCTTTTTAAAGCATTTTTTTCTGTAGACATTGTCTAAGGTATGGTCTTCGTTTAATTTCGATTTTGTAGTTTTGAAATGTTGAACTTTTTGCAAATATCGAAAATACAGAGGGTGCGCCGAACTTAGGACTGGCACCATATTTATAACCGTTCCTTGTTACATATGAGAAGAACTAAAAAATAGTGCTGTTTTACATAAATTGTATTAAAAAATGTTAATTGTCTATATTTCGCGCAAAATTTCGCGAAAACTACAAATATTTTCGAAAAATTGTACATCACCTTAATTGAAGTCTAATGAGCATATTTCATTAAGGGAAAAATCTCCATCTTCAATTTTGTAGTTGTAGGAAGACGCCGAAAAAAATTTGACTTTTTCAATTTTGAAAAAATATGAGATTTCAAAGACCATGAGACCTGCACCAATATTTTTAATCTTAACGCGATCTGAGGACAAAATTAAACCAAAAAATGTGGTGCCATTTTTAAGAAAAGTTTGAAAATTTTTTGAGGCTTTATGTAAAAGTGCACTCAAAAATCTAAATACCCGTTTAAAACTCCCAAGATCTCGATTTCGTTCAGATCGATAGAGGAATATCAGTTTGGAGAAAATCGGCTGAACGGTTTTGGTGATAGCGTAGACCACAGACGGACAGACAGACGTTTTGCCGTCATTCGATTTTTCAGTATGAAGGACCCACAAAACATGGATTCTAGCTCCACCATGTGTTAGAAGTAATTTTCTACATATAGCAACAGTATTTATTCACTTTTTCGTTACCAGGGCTCGGCAATAATATTTTTTCTGACAAAAATTCGCCATTTTCAGGCACACGATTACATAACTTTCTCTTCTTACGAAGTGCGTGCGTGAAAGTAAAAATAACACTTCAGTGCGTCCGTCATTAGGAAACAGACATTAGCGGACCATGTCATTAGCAAACAGATTGTCTCAAAAGCCTGGGCTGGCGAAATGAGAACGAAAAAGATGTTTTGTTGATGATTAAGTTTTTAAGATTCTCCCTTTGGCACGTATAGTTCACGACAAAAATATTCATTCTATGTTCAGTCTGGTAAAGTGTAATCCCTTTCAAAGTGCATTATATTTAAATAAATATTAATCTCCTAGATTGCAGATATATTGTTGGCACTGAGTAAGTTAAATTTCTAAATTCTAAATCAACTTCAATTTTGAAAACCTTGTGTTCCTTAATGGTGTGCTTTTTGAAACTAATGAGTGTGCTTTTTGAAACTTGTATGAATTCAGACTAACATGGCATCACATGGGCTATCAATGCTAATAATGAGTTTGACTTCCAAATGAACGAGCTAGGTCGAATTCATCCGCTTTCTGAAGAGAAATCTAGCGGCCGGCTGGTCCGATCGGTAGTTTTCTGTGGTTTCTTTGCTCACTGCCAGGCAAACGCCGAAGCAGTGAGCCCAACAAACGGACCAAGGACCGCGTGCGGTCTTTCCTTCCTCTTGCTTGTCCTGTCTTCATCTCTTAAAAACACTTACATGCACTACAATACCACACTGTCGGGAGACTAGTCGAGGGCTTAGAGCTTGCCTCGTGGTGGGAGATCCTGGTTGGGGAAAAACACGCAAGCCGACGGTAGGTCGGCGCCGGATCGCGCTATCCACCTCCACGATAAAAGTATGCACCACACTTACAAAAGTAATGACCTTAGTTGACGCGCCCGGAATGTGCACGCCTTCTAGAATTCAGTGGGAAATATAGTTATCAAAATTATCATTTTCCGTGTTGTCGAGGCAGGACGTATTATTCCTTCACGAAGGACATGATGAGGGATAAGAACCCAAATTTATTGCTTATTTACCCTTGAAAATTTATTTTATTACATCGCAGCGAATATTTTTGTTAACAATCCTTGCAAAAAAAACTCTCATTTCTTTCTGTATTCAAAATTTAAATAGAATGTGGCTTAGGGTATGGATCACAGAATTATGAAAACGTGTACAGAATTCACTTCTCCCCGTAGCACGTCACACACAGTTTTAACATTTTTGATGTAAAATAAACAAAAAATAAATAAATCACTAATCAGTCATATCGAAATCAACGGCACGGGACCAACCAACAACTGTCTCGGTGATTTTGTCCGATCCTTGCATCGTTCCTCCAACCAAGCGAATGTAGGATCTCGTTAGGACGAAAATTGGTGGATGATTAAATTTCGCCCGCCATTTAGCCAACGCACTTTCACGTGCCGCAAGTGTAAATTACGCAAGGAGATGAGAATTGGAAATCTTGCACCCCCCGTCGAGTTTCAACCTGCTATTCGGTATCCATATCGTTGGTGCTAGATACGAGACAGTTCTCAACCTTTAATTAACATTCAATAAAATCTATTGTTTTTGTTGTGCTCGTTTTAATCCCTCGCCTACTTACGTAGTAAAGAGTAAGTATTTTAATGTAGCGAAAAGTGAAATATTTTTGACAGAAAAACTCGTATTCTGTGCCCTTGATACCGAAAATCGAATGCTTTTTGCTTATATAAGTAGTAAATTACTTTGTCTAACACTTTGTGAAGAATTTTGTGAGTCCTTCATACCTAAAAATTGGTTTACAGCATAACGTCTGTCCATCCGACTGTGAACAACACTAGTCCCTAAACCGTTCGTGGGATTTTCTCCAAAACTTTTTTTGCAGAACGATCTGACTCAGCTCGACACCCTAATTTGAAACGGAAATTTTGATTTTTGGAAGAAATTTACATGAAGCGTCAATATTTTCAACGTTTTCTCAAAAATGGCTTTAATTTTTTCTTTAACTTTTTTCTCCAATAGAGCAAAGAACGCTTAAAAAAGTGGAACGGGTCTGATTTCCGTTGAACCCTCTGAATTTTCAAAAATTACAATGTCTTGCACCTGCCTACAACTACAATATTGAAGACGGTTTTTTGATTAATGACATCTGTTCTACAAAATTGTGTCTTTAAATAGGGCAATGTAGAATTATTTGAAAATATGAGAAGCACCTATTCAAACCTTTTCAATGTGGGGAAGATTGTTGTGAAGTAAGACAATTGGTTTATATGATATTCTCATAGCTTACTAAACCTGGATAAATAGTTTGAATTCCAGCATGGGGAAACATTTTTGCGGAACTCACACTTCTGAGGAACTATTAATAGTTCGTAACGGTTACAAATAATTCGAGAATTGTTTGTAGCACTCCTAGTTTAACGATACCGCTAAAAAGGTACGTAAATTCCCTTTGTGTCAAATGCATGGCATTTCGTCTTATATCCCTGCCTCTACCGTTGTTAAGATATGTCCCAACACGTTATCTACGGAAATGTATGGAAGGCCCTTTGTCCCAACGCTACTCTCCCTGCCCTGGGTATGTTCTGCTGGCTATGTTCGTATTTCCGTTTGATCTTTGCATCGCGCAAAGACCATCACCCCGGGCGCGAGAATGTATTTGTGAAACAGATGTGTGACAAACACTTCTGTATGAGTGGAATATGAATGTTATGCGCTCTATCGATAGCAATTATTTCAAAACTTGAATTTGTTGTGTTGGTTGGATTAAGTTAGCAGTGTGTGGTGTCAGAGATAATTTCATACGGCGAATTTGGCAGGATTCTCTCGAGCATTTCGAGTAGTTGACGATGCTCCTGTCTCCGACCACCACGATTGACCTAAAATATCATTGAGAGCTTCCAACACAAAATTTCCCATGAATTTTACTCCAAACCAGGAACACTATTTAACTGGTTTCTGTACATTCCCTTAAACATTTCTAATGTATTTCCAGAGAAGTAATAAAATAAAAGCATATCTACTGATTTTTTAAAATTTCGCCTCTGAAGTTAGATTTTACGTAGTTTTGTAATTCAAAACATTCACTTCAAACATTTCTCGGTCTAGGACGATAAAAAGGCTTGTAATACCAATAAAATATATAAATACTAAAGGAATCCAAATATTAATAACTCTGGGAACTGACACAACCTATTGCAGCGGTATCTTTGCCATTGCGCGTGCAATGAATATACAGGCAACTTCACTGTCTCCTTTCGTTTCAGTTTTCGAACTCGATAATGTAATTGTCACGGATGTTATTGTCGGAATATCATCAATCTGACTCGAAAATGTACTACTTTACAATCTTGCTACATAAACTTTTATTTTGTTCTTATAGATTTTTCATTTTACCGAGTTACGTCAACCGGTAACTTTAGTAGTTACGCGATAGTTTTGAATGACGCATTAGCCAAATGGCTGTGCTCTCGTGCGCGCGCATGGGGGGGGGGGCGCTGGGAGTCGGGAGGTCCTGACGCACGACGGGCAAGTGGCGTCGTAGAGGCGAAATTCGGCTTTTTGCCCGCTCAGTTTTTGCTCATAGGAACAGCCACACGTGTTCACGCTTCATAAATATGCAAAATAAGGCGCGATGAGGCTTCGCATTGTATTCAGAGACGCTACGGCGAAAGAAAACACATTAACCCTTGGTGCACTTTACCACTGACGTAAGGTGTTTACGAGTTTTGAAATTTTTTCTTGTTCCGGTTTAACTCATTTTAAGAGCCATACCTATATTATATTAAAAACTTGAATTCGATACCAAATAAAGTGCGAACATTTGGGACGAGTTTAACTAAATGCTTCTAGTTCTGCCCACGTTCATAACATAAAAGCGCACTGGTTACAGATTCTCGGAATTTTCCGTACTTCGTGCTTTATAAAATTAAGTTGTTCACTAAAGTATTAACTTCAGCAAATTAAAATTCTATACTCATCAATGGAATACTGTATGACGATGATTCTAATCTAGCAATCTCCACCATACTATGATGAACTTTAGTGGTATTATTACAAGTTCAACAATGAATCAAAAAGAATAGACAGTTATCTTGAGGATCAAAACAGGTCACTCACACTACCATACGTACACCTTATAAACAAATCCCCACAACCTTTATGTGAATATTGTAATACAAATCTATCTTCGTACTCCTTTAATGACTGTTTGAATTTCAGCCAACAGAAACTATTTTATCTAGGACAATATGATTTCAAGACCATTGGCGTCATCAAGTTTTCAATAGAAAGTAATTCAATTCTGTAGAAGTGTTATTATTTTGAATGAATTTAACTTCATATCGCAGCTTAATACTGAACTGAACTTAACTGAATATGTACCTACGTGATATCTTGTACTGACAGTCGCTCATGGCCATGTTAATGCGACTATAATAAAATTAATTATTAAAAAATCTATAATTATATCAAATATATTCTGCAACATCGACGCTTTTTCGCAAATCCGAAGTTTAATGGACTGTTCCGTAACAAAAACAATATCGAGTAAACGATTGTTCCACTCCCATTTCATTTGATGGCTTTGAACAATGTTGACAAAAAAGATAAGTAAATGGCACGACTCAGATATTTTAATTGGGAGTAATGACCAGAATTGAGATCAGCAAGATGTTTCTCTCCTTGCAAACCGTTAAAAATTTTCAATATTAACATTGTCTGTTATTTCTCAGTAATGTTGCAAAAATTGCAATTATTGGAAGATGTGATAATAATGCAGTAATTATTATTCAAGATTTATTGGTTCGTATAAAACGAGTTTGGATAAAAATTGGCCACAGCAGAAGGAAAGGGATGGCGGCGTCGAGAACACTTCTTCCTCTCGAATCTCGGATATCCTCCGCTCGCTCTGTTCAAGGCGAGTCACAAGGGAAGATTGCACACGTAATATCAACATTGTCTGTTATACCTCAGTAATGTAGCAAAGATGCAAATTATTGTAAAATGTGATAATTATACGTTAATTACTATTCATTGATTGATTTGTGTAAAAACGAGTTTGAACAAAAACTGGCCCCAGCAGAAGGAAAGGGATGGCGGCGTCGAGAACACTTCCTCCTCTCGAAACCCTTGGTCCCACAGACCCTCTGGTCAAGGCGAGTCACAAGAGAATACTACACAAGTTTTCCTTATTGAACGTTCAGGATCATAATGTTGCTCGTCCGTGAACAGTGGAGCAGCGGAAGGCGGGAGGTCGCGGACGACGCCCTGCAACAGCCTTACTTTCTGTGAGACGGATGATTTTTTTCCCGGATACGTGCTTTAGAGATGTTATTTACATATTAGAAGTGTTGCAGATTAAGATCCATAAAAGGTTGACAAATTTTGTCACCATATTTCGTTGTTGTTTTCAATTCTTTACTTGGGAAATCGCACCGAAGCAACAAATCACTTTTTCGTCGGGAAATAAACTGCTCACCTCAGGATGAAACCGTCCCTCTGCAAAATAATGTTTGGGATGTGTCTCTTTTGTAGTGCACAGTCTATATAACTGAGACGTAAATTGCGATTCGGGCAGCATGACTTCAGTGCTGTTCGGGGAGATGGAATTTCGATTGAATCTTTTAAGAACAGAAAACTAATCTTCCACAAAAACAACCAAAAACAATCTACCTTCCTATCTCCGGTTCCTACCTACGTTTTGTAAGAATCTTTTACGATTAAAAATGCTTTCATGGATGCTTATTTATTTATTTATGAAGAGGTAGTAAGTCGTATTGGGGAAGGTTGAAGCGAAAGGTGGCAATTAAAGTTTCAGCGAGGCATTTCTGTAATCGAGGGTCATGATGGATAGGCGAGTGGCGAATATTTATTACCGCCCCCAGCCATTTCGCGAGATAGCATCGGCCGAGAGGTTCCTGTCTGTCGCCGTCTCCTTGACGGACCATAATGGCGGCGCGGCGCGTCGGCCGGAAGGACCTTGTGGGCGGGGCGATGCTGGGCGGGGCAGGGCGGGAGGCGGAGCGGTGGACCAGACTCCCTGGACTTCACTGTTTTCTTTTTTCCAAGTTTTTATTGTTTTGAATAGGTTACGTGGGTTCAGTTCAACAATGCAAACTTTTTCACAGGTGTTTTGATGCTTAATTTCCATTTTAAAAAGCTAAACTATTACTTCTTTACAACTTATTTTTTGTTAGGGAGAGGAAACTCACTAAGCAGTTCAGAAAGAATCATCCACATTTGCAAATTGTATGTAAAAAAACATGTTTAGGAACTCAATTTGTTTTCTGGTGATGTTTGGGGTGATGTAAACTCCAGTGTTACGCGTTTTACAATACCACTTCTGGAGAGAAGTGATCGCGGACCCGGATACGTATCCCGCGGGCCGCGTCAATCCACCATCTACCATGTACCATCAAAGCAGGCCGAGTTGTTTCCATAATTCGACGCTCAAAAGTTTTCCTTATTGCAGCGAGGAGAATCGAATCACATTCTCAATTATTGTGATGCGGGGCGCTCGCTCAACCAATTGGCACGAGACAGGGGAAGGAAGGTTGAAAACAGGTACAATCCACTGGGTCACAACGTACCTCATTATGTTTGGGCATTGGTTTTCCTCATCTCTAACTAGGAGCTTTGTTATTTTGTATTCATGCTCAAATTCTCCTTTACAATCGTGAGTCCTGACGGCGGCAGGATTTTCGACACTAGCTTTTCAGCTAGGACGAATTCAGTCGCTGTCTGGACGAGAATTCTAAGGGCCGACTACTCTGATCCGTAGTTTTCCGTGGTTTCTCCCATCGACACCAGGCGAATGCCGGAGCAGTACCCTACTAAACGGGCAAAAGACCGCGCGCGATATTTCCTTCCTCTTCCTTGTCCCATATTTACACACACACACCTCTTCCTTGTCCCATCCTCTCCTCTTACACACACACACACTTACACTAAAATGCACTACACTACCTCACATTCCGGGAGACCGGTCGAGAGCTTAGAGCTTGCCCCGGCTGGGGCGGTGCCCCGCTGGTGGAAGAGGCCTGGTTAGGGGGAAACCCCACTAGCCGACGGAAGGTCGGCGCCGGATCTCGCCATCCAGCGGGGGAAGATCACCGCCATCTCCCGAGGAAAAAGCATGCACTACACTTACGGGACTAATGACCAAAGCAGTTGACGCGCCCGGAAACACGAAAAAAAAATCAAACAGTCCTTTACATTCACGTGAATGAAATCGTTTTCAGGTCCTTCGGTGGTAGAAATTGTTCCCAGAAACATACTAAACAATCGAAAATAGTCATCAAATATCGAAAGCAAACCGTTGCGGCTAAAACTAGTTAATTAGTGTCCGATTTTGTTTGTGGTTTCTCATTCCTTCCATCCCTTTTCATGATGATAAAGTCTTCAATAATAATGTAATGAGATTTCCAATCAGCAAGTAATGCACTGGGCGACCGAAAGAAACTTAGCGGGTTGGCTCCATGGTCCAGGCAGCAGATGGCTCAGCGTCATGTGCCGAGGGCCACAGTGAGCGGTAAGGGCGGGGCGGTCGACCAAGAAAGAGGGACCAAAGGGCGGTCTTCATTACTTGCATTGCAAGCGCGAGAAATGCAAGTTCTCGGCTTTTTTTATCACCTGGGTTTATTTTGCAATGAAAAGTTCATATCAGACTTGTACAAGGCAATTACACATCGTGATAAATTTTTTGTACGTAGAATACAATGTAATTCAATGTCATAATGTGAGAAAAAGTACATATTCATATTAACGTACTTGAATGTTTTCCTGTTGCAATGTTGTGGAAGTTTTTTGTCAAAAGAAGTATCCATTTCGACGAAGAGTGATACAGCATATGATAATATAATGCGGCAGCGCAACAGTTCTCGACTTCATTTATTACATTGTGAAACTTGACGCGTAGAGGTACACCTTGGATTTTTTTTTTTCAAACACAGGCGAAAATTTATGGCTACGGACTAAGTCCATAAAATAATGTTTTACGTCATGAACTAATGTTTTTTAAGAAACCCTAGCGCAGAGTGCGCTAAAAGCATCTGCGCGGCAAAAGCAGTTTTTATAGACGTGAATTTCGCGCCCCAGCCTTCGCTTGTTTTGGCCTCTGAGCGCCGCCAGGTAAGCAGACATGTTCTGCGCATGCGCCCGACAGCGGAGTGGGCTCAGGGGTGCACGCGGAGGGGGGTTGCGACAGCAAAGGGGCTCACGGTTTTGACTCCCTTATTTCCAAATCCTTGTTGGACCGCTAGCGAATATTACGCACTTTTTAAATCGTTATTTTCAATGTGAAAATGCGTGCAGTGCCTCTGACAGGGAGGTCCTAGCGTTCGAGTCCAGGCAGAGGCAGGGTTTTCGACAATAGCTATGTATGCGGAATTCAGCCTCTGCTTGGAGGAGAATTCTAGAGGCTGGCCGCTCCGATTGGTAGTTTTCCATCGTTTCTCCGATTAACACCAGGCGAATTCCAGAGCAGTACCATAACAACCGTACGATCACGCCACGGACCGCGCGCGATATTCCCTTTCTCTTCCTTATTCTATCCTCGCCCCCTTCAGTACACACATTTACACTTACATTCACTACACTATCACACATTCTGGATCTCAGATGTTGTCCCGGCTGGGGCGCTGCCTCGTTGGTGGGACATAACTGGATGGAGAAAACCCGCTAGTTGACTTGTAGATCGGCGCCGGATCTCACCATTCAGGTGGGGTAGTACACCGATACCCTCCGCGGTAAAATAAGCACTACACCTACGAACTAATGACAATATCCGTTGACGTCCTCAGAATCATTAATCAATATGAAAATACCTTCATACTGGAACACAACTTACAACGGCCAGTCTCTACACTGTACGTTACAACGTATTATAGGCGGTTACGTGTGTGTAAATATTCTACCATTGCTAAGCGTTTATTATCGAATATTTAAAACTTATAAGTCTAATTTATTTTTTTACTGAATATCAAAATCATAGTAAATTTCATTGTATATAAATTTCGTTTTGGTTCACACGTGCAATGGAGGGAGGTACCAAGGAGAACTAAACATCCAAAAATGGTCGAATAACGCCTCATTCTGTAGGTTACGATTTGAAACATATAACTCGTTACGTAACCTAGCTGAAAAGCTAGTGTCGAAAGTCTTGCCGCCGTCAGGACTCCAACCTAGGACCTCCCGGTCAGAGGTGCTGCAGTGACATCAGTTGATGCACTGAGCTACCGCTCCCGGTACTTTAAATAATGTATAAACTATTAAGTAATAGAGATTTTTACTTTTAACTAATGTGGAGGGGTGATGCCATTAGTTTTCTTCCGGGAGACATCAGCCGAAGCTAAGCCACTGCGTGAAACCGCTGTATTTTTCGGATGTGAGAAACACACGTCACGTTTTGTCACGTGTATGGCAAATGAAAACCTTGGAAATCATTTTGGTTTTCACGACAAAAAAACAAAAAGAAGCGTCCAATGCGAGGTAGAGCTTATGTGTTGCTACCCACACACTCGCACATAAACGCTCAATTTTAACTGAAATTAATTTCATATCAAAACAAGGACACAGCATTCAATTCAAATAGTTGCACTTGTATATATTCTACATTCAAATCGTTTCTATGAATTTTCCACCATAAAAATAAACACTTGCAATTTTAAAACCATAATATCGTTAGGCTCTTCATTTGATCAAAGCTTGTTTCTGCAATTCCGTTTTTTCGTTCCGCTCAAAATGTGATGAATACATTTTTAGATAAATAGTATCTGTTTATTTTCCTTCTAACCTCAAATGACCACATCTGGAACAATAACTCTTCAAGCTTTATTTAAAAGAATTTTCAAGAGGTATAATTCGCGGTGCAGTTTTCTCTAGTTTTAATAGCTTCTTTTATGCACCGACGATCTAAGAAATGCAGGCGTGACAGGAAGAGTTTGATGTCGAAAAAACATGGCTACCCTTTCTCTACGGCCATCCATTGTCTATCAATGATTAACGCGTTGCTCTTTGTCCTCTTTTCTAGTAGCTTTGCAGGGTGATTTATGTTCTCAATAATCATAATGATCGGATATTTATCTTCTGCAAGTCGTAGTTGGTCGTCTGCTTCCCAGACACTTTTCCGCTGACTCTCCCCTGGTGACCTGCGTCCAGACTCATTATACATTGCAGAAGACAGCTGCATCTTTGGTTTCTTAAAGATCACTTACATTGCTGACTACGAGAGCGCACAGAGCAGCAACGATTGATGTCACTGCAGTGATACTGACCGGGAAGTCTTATGGTTACACTCCCAACGGTGGCAGGAGTTTCCACACTAGCTAGGTCAAATTCAGTTGCTGTCTGGAGGAGAATTCTACTTTGATCGGTAATTTTCCGTGATTTCTCCTATAAACACCACGTGAATGCCGGTGCAGTACCCTAACAAACGGACCCCGGAATGAGCAGAATCATTCCTCCTTCCTCTGGGATCTCAGGGTCTTGTCCCAGCTAGGGCAGTACCCCGCTGATGGAGGGAGCTGACTGTGGGAAAACCCCGCAAGCCGAATGTAGGTCGGCACCCAATTTCGCTAACCAACGGGGGCAGAATGCCATCTTCCAAGCATGCACTACATTTACGGGACCAAGGACCTTAGTAGTTGACGTGCCTAAAATAATTAATCAATCAATTAAGCAATAAACGAGACCGGACGGTCGCAAGGTTCGCCCGCTCCGCCACGAGTCGGTGAAACTTAGCCGCCGCCGTTCCCGGAGCTCCGTTGCTACAGGATGACTTGTAAAGACAGGGCGCGAGGCATGTGACGGGGAGTCGCCAAGATAAAAGGATCAAATTAATTAGGAACGAGAGAGCACCACAAATGTTTGAACCCAGGAGTCCATCTTGGGCTCGCTAAAGGACCAATGAACAAGAAACCGCGAACCTAGACTTGCGTCGTAATCGCGCATTGACTTGCCCCCGCGCTTCAACGTGGAGGCAGTGAGTAGGAAGGGTGGGAACCCCAAGCCTCCAGGGCCTTGATACTCTGGTTTCGTCGTGGCAGTGGCTCGATACTCTGGACAAAGAGGAAGGACTTGTCCCGGCGCATGTGAGAGGCGCTTAATTTGACTGCGATGCTAACCTAGAAAAGCTTATAGAGCTGAGCTGGCAGAGTTGCACGACCCACGCTTAATTGGGAAGGTTCCCGAGAGGGGAAACTACGTTCCGACGGAATCCGGATACCAGCCCGAATGTATTCTTGCACTGGAACAGGGTGCGATTAGTGGCCAGCGCCTAGGTGCCCACCCCGGGGGGAGAAATTCGCCTGATAGAACAAGAAAGTGTGGGTATAGACCCACGATTTTCAATCTACCACTGCGCAGCAGCCTGCGGTTACTGTACGAGAGAATGGGACGCTGCCTCTTGACCGACCATTCCCTCTGATGCTGAAACCAGCCGCCGTTGCGTACGCTTAGACTTGCCTACCGCCAGAACCGGCCGCCTAAGCCAAAAGACAATGCTAACTGCCAGAAACTGGTGACCCGGCAGCCAAGATGAGTGGTCAAAAGGCCAAAGTACCACCAAAAGAACTTACAAGATAATTTGTAAGTGCGCAAAACGATCATTTCATCATGCATCCCGAAATCATCCACTTCTCTAGTTTTTACTTTCTCGCCTTACTTAGTAAGGACTGGAAGTATTGTAACTGTTCGCCGGAAAACAAAACATTTTCGTCAGAACAATTGACTGCAGGCCCAGGTAACGAAAAAGTGAAGAATTCTTGTTCCTGAATAAAGTAAATTTCTTCCTCTAAAAAATTGTGTAATAAACCATGTTTTGTGGATCCTTGATACCGAAAAATCAATTGACGGCAAAACGGCCGGCCGGCCATCTCTGTGTCTGTGCTCAATACTAGCGTATTTCGAATTTCTCCAAAATGTATATTCCTCGATCAACTTAAATTGCAGTATAAAAGGGAATACTTTTTCATAAATTTATCACACCCTTTTCCACTTCAAAGAAAAAAAGGCTCGTACGGAGGAGGAAGAGGAAGAGGGAGGAGGAGGGAGGGCTGAAGAGAAAAGCGTAGAATGTCGCGCATGAAGAGCTTCCGGCTGCGGCGCTGACGATCTCCGCTGCCACCCGCGCCCCCATCCTTGGTTTCTCCTGCGTGTTGCAAGAGCTTACATAACGCCCCCTCACGCATCTGTCATAGGCCGCGCGCTGCCCTGCTCTGCCCCTCCTCCACTCCGTCCCTCCCCCCACGCCCCGTTGCTGTGCTCTGCTCTGCACTGGAGTCACTATACTTGGGATTTTCTAACGTGGCATCGGTGGATAGTATCTCCAAGATGGAATTCGGCACGACTTTTTGCGTCTTTCTTGGTCCTGCCGCAAGATGTCGCATGATCGCGACCGTATCCAGCAGTGCTGCAGATCAAGCGACTCTAGAGGCAGGTCTGGGAATGAGCAGGTCAGGCAAAAAGTCGTGCCGAATTCCATCTTGGAGATACTACCCACAGATGTCATGTTAGAAAAACCCAAGTGTAGATGCAGAGAGTAGCGCAACCGCCCCCATTTAATATCCTTTTACCCCTTAGGCCTGCCAGGCAATATTTAGAGGCTGAAGGTAAATTGTTACAACCGGTACATTAAGGAGATTCTAATGAATATTAATATTGGTTGACATAGATTCATGGTCTCAACAAACAGAATATAACTCGGTTCCAATTCTCCTGGCAACTGGATATAAAATGGCGGGATCGGTAGAACAATGTAATGCGCTTCCCTCTATATCTAGGAACTCTATTCTGCACCTTTCTCGCACGCAGCTAGTGGAGATCGCCCACATTGGTTAGGTACTTCTTTGCCCGGCTGCACACTTGCTCGGAGAGATGGACTGACTGATGATTCCGGGCACGACAATTGTTATGGTTATTAGACACTTTAGTGTGGTAAACTTTTTACCCCGGAAGGTGACGGTGATCTTCCCCCGCTGGATGGCGAGATCCGGCGCCGACCTACCTGTCGGCTCGCGGGGGATTTCCTCTTCCGGGTACCTCCTCCCAGCGGGTCACTGCCCCAACTGGGACAAGCTCTAATCCCCTGTTTGATCTCCCAACATTTGTGGTGGAGTGGTGCATGTTAGTGTGAGTGTGTGTGTTGAAGGGGAGGGGAGGGCACAAGGATGAGGAAGGAAAGATCGCACGCGGGGCATGGGCCGTTTGTGAAGGAACTGCCCCGACTATCAATCGGTATGAATCGCATAAACCACAAAAACTATGGATCAAAGAAGCCATCCGCTATAGTTGTCTTCCAAACTCTTAACCACAAACTGAATTCGACTTACCGTCGAGACTTGAACCTTAGGCCCTCCCGGTGAGAGTCGTAGCAGAGACGGTAGCAATGAACAAAATCAGTGGTCGCAACGGTGTAACGGTAGAGGTCTAAACATGACAACAGGAGACACGTAAACCAGCAGGTTAGCCGATTACTATGTTTAAAATAATTGATTTCTGTTTTACCGCGCTTTTATATTCACCCTTTTTTCTGCCACCCTTTGGTGACCATCAGAAGAAAATTTTGAAAATCATTCCTTGTGACCTTTCCGTGTAATCATGCCAAAAGCAGTAATTGGAAACGATGCGCAGTCGCCGCTAAATTACTATACTAAATTATCATTAGTGCAGTTGCTCTTTTAGATTGCAATGCTCTTGCATTAATTACCTCATGTAGGAGTGTTCTTCTATTACCGTTGCATTTGAAACAATGACATTCACAGCACAATTTGCAGTAATAAATACAGCATCCAATCCTCATTCTACTCGACTCGGCGTCAGTCCGGAAACTTCTGTGCATTCACAACGGTGCACCCCGCTACAAACAGTGTTGCACTTATAACGGATGTTCTTTTCGCTAATTGTCTGTTGTATTGTGAAACTCTGTGAAGACAATGGAATCTAGAGCGACAGATAACGTGGGGATAAATAGAAAAAAGCCCGGCTCATGACTGCGCATGTAAACAGAAAGAGGAAGGTCTGTGTCTTTTGTGAGGAGCACAATTAAGGGCTTTCAAGTTGAGTAGGAGCGCTCCAAATGAGGCTTCGCGTTGGCGCCGGCTGATGGGATCTAGAGCACTCAAGGGGTAGGAGGCAATGGCAGTGGGCAGCGCCTTCTGTGAGGCGAAAGGCTACGACCGCTTTGCGCCTGGAGGCACGGCTCCATAGAACAGAGAGGTTGAGAGAGGTAGCACAGGACATTAACTGATGGCACTGCAGGGCCTCTGACCGGGAGGTCCTAGGTTCAAGGACCGGCAGTGGCAAGATTGTCGACACTAGCTTGTCAGCTAGGTTGAATTCAGTCCTTGTCTGGAGGAGAATTCTAGAGGTCGGCTGCTCTGATTGGTAGTTTTCCGTGGTTTCTCCGATCAACACCACGCGATGCCGGAGCAGTACCCTAACAAACGGGCTGCGGATCGCGCACGATCTTTCCTTCCTTTTCCTTGACCTATCCTCAGCCCTTACACGTATTTACACTTACATGCACTTCACTACCACAAATGCCGTAGAGAGCTTGTCCCAGCTGCGGCGGTACCCCGCTCGTGGGAGTCTCCTGGTTAGGTAAAACCCCTCTAGCCGACAGTAGGTCGGCGCCGGATCTCGCCATCCAGCGGGGGAAGATCACCGCCACATTCAGAGGAAAAAAATTAGTACGTCAATAACGGGAGTAATGACCTTAGCCGTTGACGTGCCAGGAATCACTAATAATCAATCAATCAGACCAAGGAACGGCGGACTAAAGCATAATGCTCACACACTGCTCAAAATATATCGTTCGTGTATGGTAACACTAACACAACACCCAAAGTGATATTTTGAGATAAACGTGATTTACGATTACTAAAACCCATCGTAGGAGTTCTATTAACAATAATTATTACAAAATGTTATAGAATGAAGATCATTATTCCAAAATCACTTTTACTTTCTCTTTATGTAGTACGAATGAAGTTATATAATGCTATGGAAAATTGATATAGGGATTTTAACAGAAATACACGTTTTGTGAGTACCTAATGCGACAAAAGGTGTTTTTAGACAGTTTCTCTTAAAAACCATCCATACGATTTTCCCGAAATGAATATTTCCTGATCGATCTAACCTGACACAAAACCTTGTAAATTTTAAATGATTCTTGTAATTTTTAAGATACTACACATATTAAATAGAGAAAGTTTCAAAATTTTCACATACACGACGCGAACCTTTCTTTATAAACGGTTCGGACAGTAACTCAAAGTATGCTTATGAAAATAACTCGGATCCCATTTTAATTAAAACCTGTTAATGACACTTTTTTTACAATTTTATCTCTGAAAACCTGTTTTATCAATGTTTCATACCCATTTGAGGTGTGCAGACAGTAATTTCTTGTAATTTTTCTTACTTCGAAAGAAGAGAAAGTATTGTAATTGTGCGCCGTAAAACGGCGAATTTTTTGACAGAAAAACTCTTATTACTGAGCCTTGGTAGCGAAAAGAGGAATAAATTTGGTTTCTATATATAGTACTTTACTTTCTCTTACATGTGAAGTAGTCAGAATCCGTTTTATTGGTCCTTGATAACAAAAATCGATTGACGGTGAGACGTCCGTCCATCGTTCAGAGTCTTAGTCAACACTTGCGCCAAAGCTGGACAGTCTATTTTGTCCAGAATTGATATTCCTGGATCGATTTAAAGCAAATTAAGTCCTCGGAGTTTGAAACGAATATTTTAAATTGGGGGGGGGTACTATCCTTCAAGCCCCAGCATCCTCATTTTTTTTCAAAAATGGCTCGAAATGTTTGGATCAATTTTTTCCTTGGACAACGTAAATGACGGGATCCTTGAATTTTCAAAGTTTGCAGAAGTTCAAAATGTTTATCGGCGTATTTTTACAACTAGTGTTGAAGACTGAAAATGTTTCCCTTTACAAAATTTTGAAATAACATCCCGTATAATTGTTTGAAAATATGACCAGTTTTCGCGTAATTTTAGGTGAAATATAGGAAATTTTTAAACATTTTTTTTTAAAACGGCACCAAATTTTTGTTTTAAAAGTTATCGTCGTATGTATCAAAGAATTATTCAAAATAATATTCTGATTCCATTTTCGAAGAACTAACTCTAAAATTGCAAAAAGGTATTTCAAAACTACAAAATTAACGATAAGAGATTTTTTCGTAAAACAAAATATTCTCTAAACTATAAGCTCTTTAAAAACGGTCGTGTATAATTTTTTAGAAAAACTATTAGTTTTCGAATAATTTGTACTTGAAATTAATGCAAATTACAAAACATTTTCTCAAAGACCTCTCCAGTTTCTTTTTACGGATAGAACAATGGTCGCTTAAAATAAAGGTATAGGTCTTATTTTCTTTGAACTCTCTGAATTTTCGAAAATTTGAATTTCACAAAGACAGCGAGAAAATGTGTTGTTATATCACCGCTAGTTTTAGTAACCCTTTGGATAACTACAAAAGAACAGACTCTAGCTAGAAAACTGTGGTTCTCTAACGTAGGTATTGCTTGATTTGTTTAGATATAGGAACGGCTAACCATACACAGTCTATGCTGACCAACATTCCAATTTACCAGAAGTGTAAGCTGTGTCCGTTCCGTGGCAGAGGTGCGAGGGCGCGGAGAGTGTGTGGGTGACGGGCGGCCGTGTGACCGTCGGCCACTGGCGAGCACTGCCTTGAACCCACGTGGGGCCGCTTTCTCCCGACGCACGTGGACGCAAGGTCGCCTCGCCCTCCCCCTCCCCCTCCCCCTCCCAACACCTCCCCCTTCCGCTCCCGGTCGCCACCGCCGCTAAGCTCACGTAGCGATCGCGTCGTCCGATTTTAGCAGAGGAACGTTCTTCTGCAAATGTCCTACATATCTCGAGCGAAACCATTCCGGATATTTGTAGATTTTATACCAAGCTCGAGCTTTATGATTAAGGGAAGTTATAAAAGGAAAAAAATTATATTACACATTCTTAAGATTATGTGTATTTTCTTACAAAACTCATTATGCATTGTTCCCACAATTATAGTTAAAACCACATATAATGAAATGAAGAATCAGAAATGGTCCTTGGGCGTTTTGATGGAATGGTCATTGGTTTCGTGTCATTAATAATAATGTTTCTACGCAAATTCTCCAACATTCAATTTGCAAAATATTCTGTGGTCTTAGTTATAAGTAAATTATGTGCATAGCAATTAATTCTGTACAAATTTAAGTATATAAACTTATTGGAGAAAACGTCACTGCAATAAATCTAATGAGCGTAATTAATGCCATTTTTAGATTCTCTCATAATTCTGTAACAATGTAATAAAATAAAAATTTAAAAATTGGTTTAATTATTTCGAATTGCGTAATATATTACTCCGACAAAATAATTGGTTTTAATTACCATTTCTGTAAAAAACACTATTTCAAATGAGTCAAGCAGGTTCACACCCACAACTCAACCGTATGAACTATGAGAACCAGTCTTTTATTCCCAGTAAGCATCTCTTAAATTATACTGAAAACTGTGAATTATCAAGAATAATTATTAAGGAATTTAGTAACTGCAACACAAAACCACTTTAAAAATACGTTTCAATTTCAGGGTTAACCTGAATTTGGAAGATATGCTTTTCAATTCAAAATACAGAATAAAATTATAAGGTGCCAAATAATTTAAAAGTTCAAGAAATTTTAGTATTTTATATATAGGAAACCGATCTCGTCCTCTCGAACAACCTGTGTAGAGGAAGAACTAGGTGAAGTCGTAGGCTTCCGCGGCCAGAGTCATGTGACTGATCTTGGCTGTCCGGGTGACGCCGCGTCGAAGGCTATTGCCGACGTTTCGACCATCTTTTCGTGGTCTTCCTTAGAGCTGGTCTGCCCTGCTCAGGGCTGGTAGCAGACCAGCCCTGAAGAAGAACACGAAAAGATGGTCCTAAACGTCGGCAACACAGCCTTCGACGCGGCGTCACCCGGACAGGCAAGATCAGTCAGATGCGAAAGAACGTTTCATTCCCGTGAGGAGCGTTGCTTCTAGAAGCTTACCACAGGCCCGTTACGATGATTCCACGTTCACGTGTTGGGAACGTATCATTTGGTGTTTCTCGTGGGCAGTGTGCCTCCGCCTGCCAGATTGGTTCCGAGGTGAATGGGTCGCTTTCTTCGACCCCAGCAGTGGAGGCGAAGGCGGAGAGGCGAAGGCGGAGAGGCGAAGGCGGAGAGGCGAAGGCGGAGAGGCGAAGGCGGAGAGGCGAAGGCGGAGAGGCGAAGGCGGAGAGGCGCAGGCGGAGAGGCGCAGGCGGAGAGGCGAAGGCGGAGAGGCGAAGGCGGAGAGGCGAAGGCGGAGAGGCGAAGGCGGAGAGGCGAAGGCGGAGAGGCGTAGACGGAGAGGCGTAGACGGAGAGGCGTAGGCGGAGAGGCGGAGGAGAGGCGGAGGAGGAGAGGCGAAGGAGGAGAGGCGGAGGAGGAGAGGCGGAGGAGGAGAGGCGGAGGAGGAGAGGCGGAGGAGGACTCCCTGGTCTTCGTCAGAGAACAAGTTGAAGTTGACGCATTCGTCACTTCCCTAGTAGTAAATTATTGCTGCAGCACATGCATTGCAAGGAGCAAGCCGCAAGCCCAAAGCCGCGTTTACTCTCAGCCTGGGCGAGGCTGAAGTCGTATTGATAGTCAGAAGGGAAGTGGAAGTGGCACATGGAAATAATTTCACGTGTATCTGTGATATTGTCTGAAATAACTTCGCTGGGGACTTGAAGTATGGTTCATAAAAAAATATAAAAAGTGGCCGCGGCGTATCTTTTACTGACTTGCAGTAGGCACAGGCAAAAGTTGTTAATTCTAAAAGCGAATACATTGAACGGCGAAGAAGAGAAACGCAAATTCATCCATCATGCTTTTTTGTTCTTTTGCAATTGCGTTGATTAGTGGGGGCTTGGAAGACCACAACAAGTGATTGAAGGAGCCATGTGAAGAAATGGCGTCTGATCATAGATCTAAGAACCTCTTTCGTGCTTCTTGTTATGCACCTCCGAAGGTGACCGCTCCTTCGCACACGAGGCGCTGGGCGGGATTTCCCCTGATGCTCCGCTAATGGCATCCATTCTACCCCGCCCTGCACCGCACCGCCCCTACGGCCTCCTCCCCTCCCCCTCTTACTGCACCTCCTCGCACCACACCACCCCGCACCCCCCGCACACCATCTGGGCGCCTCCCCCAAATAAGCCTGGGTGAGGCCATTCTGCCAGCTCAGAGCTACTAGCTGTCAGGGCTAACACCGGAGTCTGATTAAGGGAGAAAATACAGCTTACAGCAGTTACACTTTTATTATTTTTCCACTTTTTTTCTCCATTAAAATCATACTCCACAGCAGTGAAAACGAACTGGCTCACAGAAATATGTCTTCTGCAAGGAAAAAATTGCTTTTAATTTATTTTTTTAAATCCAAATTCAACCAAATCTTTTTTTAATCCAAATTTTCCGTGCACCGATTTAGTGTTTCCCAGATAACTCAAATATTTTTGAAGATTTTTATAAATGTCTTCTTTTAATTTGTTGGCAGTACTCACAGGTACAAAACCATACTCTTTCATTTATATTTCTGAATAAATAATATTTTTATTTGCATCCAAAATTAATGTATTGATTATTAATAGTTTTTTCATTTTTATAATTTTTTATCGCAAAAACTATTAATCTAAAGTGTGTGATACTGCATGGTTTTGTAGATAATACTCGGTTAAATGCATCCTAAAAATTTCATAGCTTTAAAATAATTAGTTTTTGAGTTATAAGGGAACCGGAACTTAAAAAACACAATTCTGGAAAACAAGGGACCAAGTTAGGTTCATAAGTTTTGCTTACCTTACTAATCTAATAGATTCATGCGACATACCTTTTAAATCATAACTCCAAACCTATTGCAGATATCGAAATATTTTTTTCGCCAAAATATTCCTGAATAATTAATGCGTAGGAAAAAAACGTTTTCACAAATCGTGTTCAAAAATCGTTTTCAAAACTTTTTTTTAGATTTTAAGGTGTACCTTCCCCTTTAAGCGTTTCTCACTGTGCCGAGACGAATCCTTACTCAATAACCGGAGTATCGGGCACTGCCACGACGAAGCTAAGTGCCCAAATGGGATCCCCCTTAACTAAGCTCCGGGAGGTTCGGAACCTAACCCGCCTTCTCGCTGCATCCACCGTGACGCTATCGATGCGAGCATCGTCGATATCTACAGCAACCTGACAGGAGATTCGGGTTCCTCGTCAGGCTTTTTAGGAGTATTTGGGAACAAGTCCCGCACTTAATCCTGTTCCAAAGGTCGGCGAGTAGGGGCCCAACGGGTGGATTAACGGGCAATCCCGAGTAACCAGGAGATTAGCAGCGCCTTGTCACTTCACACACTTTGGCGCTAAAGAAACGAGCGCAGGTCTGAAACTAGAGTCCTGTTGGACGTTTCCAGCCTCCACCGAGGAACCTAAGACCCTTCTACCGTCACCGTCGGTCCTCCCCTCCTCCGAACACCGAAAGAAAGGTCAGGACGAAGTTTTCCAGTTCTGTTCGATTGACGTCACTAAATACACAGTTAAGCAAGCCGTGTGTTGCGAAATTAAATTTCCATCTTCCTAGTTTAGATTCAGATTTCACCACATACTTTTATAGTGTTATTCATATTTTCTCAGCAAAATTGTCTTTCTCCTCACACCTCATTTGGTAAAATTGGTTGGGTATGAGCCACAAAATGTGTCAGTAGGTTTTACGTACATAATTTGTTCATTTTTAAGTAATCAAAAATATCAATATTAAAATATTAATTGATTGATTTATTAGTGATTCCGGTCGCATCAACTGCTAAAGTCATTAGTCCCGTAAGTATATTGTAAATTTTTACCGCGTGAGATAGAGGTGTACTTCCTCCGATGGATAGCGAGATTGGGCGCCAACCAACCCAGCTTGTGGGGTTTTCCCTAAACCAGCTATCACCCATCAGCGGTGCACCGTCACAGCCGGGACAAGCTCAAATCTCCCAACTGTTCTCCCGACAAATATGATAGAGTAGTGCATGTAAGTGTAAGAGTGTGTAAGAAAGGGGCGACAAGGAAAAGAAATCAGAGTGGCCAACGAACCTGGAATCCTTGAAAACCGGGACAAAATCGGGAATTTGATAAAGCCTAGAAGAACCGAGAAAAAACGGGAATTTGATTTGAAAGAGGGATTTTTCGTTATTTTCAGATTTCCTCACAACATTTAGCACAAATTCACATACGGCATCGTATTGAGTGAAGTGCAGAATTCAACTCAGTACATGCTAATGGCGAGTGTTAAAATCGAAGTATGTACGAGAAGTGTCACAAGTTTTCTTGAGGATTGCGAAGTTCTTGACTCACGCAGAACACAACTTCAAACACCGCCGCTTGTACAGATGCAACATAGTTAGACCTATCAGACCTACCCTACCTAGCAAGCCATAGCACCTATATGGTTGCCTGTGGGTTGCACGTGCATGGACGATATATTTGTGGAACAAACGTCTCACCGGGAACTCAATGGCTGAGTTTCGATTTTCTTTTTTACTACAATACATACATTTACTGCAATACAAGCAAGTTTGAGTTTCGATTAATGTCACGCCTCTTCTTTGACATAGGCGGTCCCACTTTGCTATTTTTCCAATCGTAACGGCCTGTTATCACGTCCATGATATTCAAAGGGAATTTTAACTTCTTTTGTAGAAAAGCGCAGTCGAAGCTATCTTTGCTTATACTCTACACGGTAATTAAGAGAGACAGTGTCCGAATTGACAGGTAGTACGAAGAAATTGAAGATGCAGAGATCTTGACGGAGTTGCACGCTAGGAAATACGAGTAAACCCTATTTCCATCGCTGCATTGTTCCCCAAGGCAGCGCAGGTAATAATATGAAAGTACAGTTAAAATGTTGATACAAATTTACGGTAGTCAATTTCTTCAATTTTTCTTTCATTTCAAGTATTAGAAATATTGCAAATAAAATCCAAACCCAATGAATTCAAACGAAGCGCCTATGGTGCATACCAGCGTTTATTTCGATAGCCAGGAACAGTAGTCATTTCAAACATTTACAAATGAAACATACCATAATCAGCAATAAACATTTCTTGAAGTATAGAAGTAATTTGTTAGTTCGAAGTTAATTTTATTACCTTTCAACAATCTACTTTCTTTTATAAGAACAGCAATAACTTCCAAAAACCTCTCAAATTATATTTACGAAACCCAGGAAATCCGAAGCGCGCGTCTGTTTGATGCCAAATTAGACACAAATACTCATATTTTCGAAAAATTCAACATAACCTTATTTGAAGTACTGTTTTTCATCAACATATATCAGAAAGAAATTGTCATATTTAAAATTGAAGTTGTAAGACGACGTAGAAAACTTTTTAATTTTTTCAGTTTTCGAAAAATCAGGCATATCAACCAATATGACTGCACATTTCACTTCAGTGTTCTTTACACTAATGTTCAAATTTAACCAAAAAAATTATGCCTTCTTTAAAAAAAATTGTTCTAAAAAAAGTCAATGTTTGACACAAAATTTCGCAAAAAATTCTCATATATTCGAAAAATTGAACATGACAATATTTAAAGATCTGTTTCGAAAAACACATTTCACTAAAAAAATATTCATAATTGTAGTTGTAGAAAGACGGCGAAACAAAATTGAATATTTGCAATATTCAGAAATTAAAATTTTCAACGAACTTGAGACCTGCACTCTCAAACGTCCTGTACGCTATCCGAGGTGAAAATTGAATCAAAATTGTTGATGAGTTTTTTTGAGAAAATAATTGTTTAAATAAAATTAAAAATTGCCTATATTTCACACAAAATTTCGCGAAAAATACTCAAATTTTCAAAAAATTATACAAGACCAATTTTTCAAAATCAATCTTTAAGGTACAGATCTCATTAAGAGAAAAATCTCTTTCTTTATAATTGTAGTTGTAGGATGACGCTGAAAAATGTTGGACTTTTGCAATTTTCGAAAAGTGTTTTCAACAAACATTAGACCTCCTTTTAAACGGCCTTCACACTATCCAATTACAAATATGTAATCAAAAACGATGGAGCCATTTCTTTGAAAATTTTGAAAATCCCCCGGGGGGCTTCATGTAAAGTACCCTCCAAAATTAGAATATTGGTTTCAAATTTAAAGGGCCGCGACATTGCGAGATCGATAAAGGAATATCAATTGCCAAGAAAATTGGCGTAACTGCTAGCGTTGATCACTGACGGACGGACGTTTTGCTGAAAACCGCGTTTTCTGTATCAAGGTCCCACAAAACGTCGGTTCTGACTACCCCACGTGATAGAGGATTCCTTTCCTAATTTAGCAACTGGGTTTATCCACTTTTTCGTTACCAGAGCCCGGCAATAAGAGTTTTTCTGCCAAAAATTCGCCACTTTTTCCAACAGCGTTACATAACTTTCTCTCTACTGCGTAAGCGGTTGAAGGTAAAAATATGTTGTAATGTGCGGAAAAGAACCTGGAAAACCCATATTCTCAGACCTGGAAAAGTGGGAAAAAAACTTGAGTTCCAAAAACGCAGATCGCTGGTCATCCTGGAAAGGAAGCGCGCGGTCCATGGCCCGTTTCTTAGGATACTCCTCCGGCATTCATCTGGTGTTGATCGGATAAACCACGGAAAACTACCGTTCAGAGCAACCGACAGCCAGAATTCGCCTCAGACTGCGTCTGAACAGGACCAGCTAGTTACCAGTGTCGAAAATCTGCCAGCGTCGGGACTCGAACCTTAGGAACATCTGGTCAGAGACTCTGCGGCGACACCAATTAACGCCCTGAGCGACCTAAACCGGTACCAAACGATGTTATTTGATGTTATTTAAAATTGGTGATATCGCACCAGTGAACTCTGAACCAAGGCGTGTGGGTCTGGCCTCAAGGACCCCCACGCAAAGTAGCTTTGGACGCCTCGCCTCTCTTGCGAGGCTTTGGATGCGAGGCCACGGCGCAGCGTCTCTGCGAACGCCCAAAGAAATAGGAATTGAGTGCCTTAGCTCTCTTAGGTAACAGTTCTCACACTCGAATTCTCACGTGGCCACACACAAGAGCCACGTGAGAGCATAATACCGACAAAAAGCTTAATTGGCAAGATTGACGTAGTATTCAGAAGATAAATAATGTCACCTTGGATTACGAAGTCTCTTCGTATTTTCAGTCAAGATCAGAGGCAATGAAAAGCAGATATGATCAACTTAAAAAGCCAAGGTTATAAGCGCTCTCTGTTGTTTTAGCGGATAACTAGTGTGATGTGGCAAAAGCGTCCATTGCCCAGTTTCTTACAATTCTTGACGCTCACTACGGCAATCATTGGTCCCGGGGGAGAGGAACAGGCGATTGTCTGGGAATCAGCCATTTTATATGGAAAAAAGGTGTCTGAGCTCAGTTTTGAAAGAGTCGTTCTGATTATATTGCAATATTATAGATAATCTACTTCAAAGTTTTAACACTTTCTATAAATTATGACCAGACATTTTTAACCTTTAATAGCTCAGTCACACTCTTATGCCTACATTTGCATTCTTTGGTGACTCGTTACACCAGCATAAACTCTTGACCCACGAGTTGTTTATCTAACCAACAAAATATCTTGTTTTTCCTCTTAGAAGCACACTAACTTCTAAAATTAACATTTTAAGTATTTTAATTGCGCAACATATAGTACTACTAGGTCGTCGAGTCTAGAAGCTAGGCGTCCCGCGAGCACAGCTGCATGTCACTTCTAAAAGCAACAGACAAGGGCTCCTGGTGGTGCGGATTCAGACAGTCTTTGTCAATGTAAAGTAACCCGGAAGAGCTGGGAAAGGGTTTGTGTGGTTGAAGCTAATTGCCGTGTTTTGTTGATTTGCTAAATTTTCATGCGACCTTGATCCTCACTAATTGTTTCTAATCTTCGTCAAACTTACCTTCGTTTTTTTCCTCATGTTTGTCGTTTGCTGAGAGGGGGCAAAAAAAGTGACCTCTTCCCAAGCGCCACGGCAGCCAACCGTTTAAAACCAGACGCACCTTCGCCTACACCCGCGCGCCACGCCGAGGTCGAGGCGCTGTACCCTCGTCTCGTTTGCTTCTAGAACCGCTGGGAGCGCTGCTGGCAGCGAGCGATCTTATCCGTATGCTAGGGAGACAATGATTTCACAAAAGTGAACAATTTACTTTATTTCATGAATTTATAAAACGGAAATGGAGAGAAGAAACATGATATATCTTTCCTCTCTGACGCAGAGAATTTTGCATGGTTGAAGAACGTGGATGAGAACTCCGGGATCGGGATTCTCAACAGACTGTCAAAGGCAGGAAAGCCAGTAATGTGAAGGTCGTGTGGAAATTTTCGCAACAGAACGGGCAAAGATTCCAGAGGCTTATGTAACAAAGAAGCGACCGAATTATGTGGATGAGATTAGCGCTTCATTACTGAGATATGCAAAATTTCTCTACACATTAATATCTTGCAAAGATCTTAGCGTCCGGCTTGCTGGGTCAATGGGTCACGATATATTATAATCCTTATTACCTTTATAATGGATTATAGGATCCGCAGACTATACAGCGCTGCTGGGAATCTGAAATAGAATGATTCTAATTCCTAGTTCATTACTGTTTGGATTGACTAAATGAAAGATCACTTTCTTTTCTAAAGAACAAAATTTAACAAAGTTTATTGTTACCTTTTTGCAAACAATATAGTGAATTTAATACATGATTTTAATGTTAGGCCTTTGATCAAGATATCTTTGAATTTAGAATTTTATACCGCGGTTAACTTATCTATTCTTCGTTGATGTCCCTCGAAGACTTCTCAGTCGAAATATCTTGCGAGCTTGCCGTAGTCCAAAGTTCCAAGAAATCCTCTTCTGCTCCTATCCAAGATGGTGTCAAACTATCAAAATTATCAGTCCTGATTACGTCCTATGACATAGTCCCGAAACCTATAACTCGATCACCACTCCCGACAAAGTTCCAATTTATGCATCAATATTACTTCCACATGCAATATCTGCAATATTATTTACTGTCCTTAAACTTTCACGATCTGAAAACCCGACTCTGACTATCTGCACTCCACTCGCTCCCTCTCACGACCTACGATCCGTTCAGACACGCGATGCCGGTCAGAATCAAATCTTCCTGCATGATTCACCCCTCGAAGCTTCGTATTAAACTACCTTCTTTTTTTCATAACATTTGACCGTCCTTCTCTCACCCAGCCAATCCATGCGTTCGTTATATTTTGATGTAGCTGACCTTTCGATCGTCTAAACTTCTCAATGCATATTCCACCATATTGTCTTCAAATAAATGTTAGTTTATATTCATGTGACATATCGGTATGTCACAGCTTCCCTTCTCCAAGCGTCATTTGGTTTGCTACAACCTAACTAAATGACAAGACTAAAACTGAACACTTTCTTCTTGCTTCTTCACACTAAACGACATTAACACTTTACACTTTGCACTGCACTAGGTCTTGTTTCTTGCTGCCTTAAAACTATTTACATTTTCCTTTCGGAATGTGCCAACAATAACCATTTCACCAGGTATTCTAATAACCGTTTCTGCCTAATATTTGCTCCCCATTAACTTCATTGAATACACATACACATTAAATTAAACTCCCTACACAAACTGACAAAATACACATAACAACAAAACAATAACAAAAGAAAAACTATTACTCCTAATATTTACAACTATTTACAAATCTCTGTCATGACCAGAATATTTAATCATGCGTGTCGTCCCTCATATACGGCTTCATGTTCCTGTAGTTATATGTTCCCATTTGTCGTCCGTTTTCATCATTCAAAATCGCAGCATTCTTGCTTAATACTTTACAAATTCGGTACGGACCTTTATACAACGGGAAAAATTTATAAAATAGCTTCTTATCCGCTGACGACACTTGAGGTACTCTAATTAACACTTCATCACCCTCCTTATACTCGCCTCGAAAGCATTGCTTCTGTTTTAGCTTTCTTTTGGCTGCTGCCTCCCTCAAATTGTCATAAATTATTCGCGTATCTCTCACATCATCTGGGATCCCACTTATTTCTGGAGGTATCCTAATCCTTCGAAACGGATCATTTTTTCTTTCCTACCCATGTGGACCTCTATAGGCGTGCTTCGCGTGCTCCCATGCGGAACATTATTCAAAACGTAGTTCAATACTGGAACGGCCTCCATCCATCGGTTATGGCTTTCCGAAATGTAGACTCTAAATAAACGCGAAATCTCCTTCATAATTCTTTCGCTGGGGTTAGCTTGAGGATTCCGTACCGTCGTGTAACATATTTGGATACCAATTCTTCTCATGTCTTGTTCCCATTTTCCACTAGTAAATTGCGTCCCCAGATCACTAATAATTTTTTTAGGTATACCGAATTCTTCAAAAAATTTGTGGCATTGCGTAATGCAACTCTGTGCATTCGCCTTTCTAATGGGGTATAATTTTGTGATTTTAGAAAAAACATCCATTATTACTAACAAATATTGATTCCCAAATTTGGATTTCGGCATTGGTCCATAAAGATCCACAGCGTATATTTCCCTAGTTGACGTAGGTATTATCGCTTTGCTGCTCCCCTCATACCTTTTATTGGGCTGTTTGGTTTTCTGACAGACGTCACACTTACTGATTTGCTTACGGATTTGTCGCCCCATGCCTTTCCAATAGCATTTTGATCTTAGTATTACTTCGATTTTGTTACATCCAAAGTGGCCGAAATGTTGATGCGTAGATAGAATCAGTTCTCGCCTATGCGCTTCTGGTATCCAAATTTGATACTGCGTCCCTCGTTTCCTAATCCGATGTAATAATACCCCCTCGTACATCTTCCACACTGAAAATTTCGGATCATCCTGCCGTCGGTCGTTATCTTCCGCCGAAAAATGCTCAATTAGTTGCCTCCCCACAGGATCCTCTCTTTGAATTTTCGCTAATTCCTCCTTCGTCCATTTCGGTCGTATTTCCGTTAACTGGATAGCATTAATATCGGGTTCCACACTACCTTCCTTTTCCTTTATCCTGATTCTCGATAAATAATCGGGCAAAACGTTATCACGGCCTTCACAATATTGGATGTTAAAATCAAATTGTTGAAGCCATAGTGACCATCTCAACAATCTATCGTTATTCAAATGACTTCTCATTAAGAAAATTAGGGCCTTGTGGTCCGTAATGACGGTAAATGGTCGTCCAATTAATATAGCCCGTAATTTCTGCGTAGCCCACACGATTCCTAAAGCTTCCCGTTCACTGATAGTAAAACGTCGTTCGCCAAGAGTCAAAACACGACTTTCTAGGGCGATTATTCTCTGCTTATTCTTTTCGTCGTATTGGAACAACACAGCTCCCATGGCAAATCCACTACTATCCACTTGTAGATACATTCTTTTGTCGAAATCTGGATAACTGATCAAAAATGTCTTCTCAAATAGTTCTTTTAATTTTTTAAACGCCTCTTGACATTTTGCATCCCACGCCCATTTCCTCCCCTTCTTTAGCAATTCTATTATTGGGTGTATTATTTCTGAATAACCTTTGCAAAACCGGGAATAATAATTGCACACCCCAATCAATCTTCTAACTTCCCTTACATTCCGAGGTCGCGGAAAATTCTTAATCAATTCTTTCTTTTTATCTTGCATCGACATTCCTTGATCCGATATGACGTACCCCATAAATTTTATATTCCTCCTCCCGAATTGGCATTTTCCAATATTTAATTTTAAATTATACTTCCGAAAGATTTCGAATAGTTTTTTCAACTTCTTTAAATGTTCAAACATATTGGTAGAGAATAACACAATATCGTCGACGTACATGAGAGTAGTTTCCTTTAGCTCATCCGGTATTACATCGTCCAAATAACTGATTAAAGCTGCGCCACTATTCTTTAATCCAAAGGCCATCCTCTGAAAACTATACGTATTGCCTTCAAATGAAAAACTGACAAATTTTTGCGATTCTGGGTGTAGTCCAATTTGCCAGTACGACGCAGTAAAATCCAGTCCCGTGAATATCCGAGCTCCTTTTACCTTCCACATCATTTCATCTAATTTCGGCGGTTTTTCATGACGAGCGATGGTCTTGCTATTGAGTTTCCTAGCATCCACACAAAATCTGATCTTATTGTCTTTCTTACGAACTATCACTATTGGGCTTACATACGGTGTCATCGATTTTTTTATTATACCATCCTCAAGCATCGTGTTTATTTGTTTACGTACTTCGCTTTTATATACATGGGGGATTGGATATTGTTTCAGATTAAAAGGTTCCTCATCCATCAATTCAATTTTAAATTGATATCCCTTTACCGGCTCCCTTGAACTTCCAAAAATATCTTTATATTCATTGACTAACATTTCAATTGCTTCACTAGCATCTATTCCGTTTTCGTCGACCGCGCCCTCTGCTGCCGCGTGGATCTGGTCCCTGGTCTCTTCAATTTGTTCCGCAATATCGCAAATACACATATCTTCGCCCTCCTGGTCTTTGATCCCTAAACAATGTTGTTGCCCTTTGTCACCTCGTAACAATATACTCCTGTTACCTATGTCGACCTTGGCGTCATACATTTTTAGGCCATCAATCCCCAAAATAATTGGACGAATCAAATTCTTCACTACAATTGCCGGAAACTGAATTGTCATCCCTTGGACTTCCACTTCCACCCAAATTTGCCGACTTCTCGTTTCGATGCGCCTTCCATTAGCTGTCCGAATATCCAAACTCCTAGTGGGTAGCTCCTCAATTTTATTTCCCTTTTTCTTTAACTGCTCATATAATTTTTCCGACACTGCACAAACATTAGCACCTGTGTCAATTAAAATGTCTACAGGTATATTCCGAAATATCCCCTTCAAAATTAAACACGTGCTATTCTCCGCCCGTTCGTCCGTATCTTCCCTTAATAAATCTTCCGCCGATACTTCAATGCTATTCAACTCCTTAAGAACCATCACGCCCTCATTATCATCGTTCGAAGTATCCCGCCCATTTACTTCGAACACTGGAAGTTTTCCTGTTCAATCGCATTAATTTCCACATGTTCCCGTTTATTGTCCTCTTTGAACCTCCGCGGATACCCGTTTCCTGTCTTTTTATTTTCCATTTTAGTACTATTTCCCCTGTCATCCTTTCTTTCTGAGCTATAATTTCCTTGGCGGTTGTAATTATTCATTGTTTTTCCCGTTCCATTGTTATTCTCGTTCCTGCTTTCATTATATTGATACCAGATACTACGATCATAATCACTATTCAATGTCTGGTCGAATCGACTTAAACGTTCGACTAGATCCTCAGAATCAATAGGCATGGAGTTCCACAATAAATTTTGGATATTTACAGGCAACTGACGAATAATAATTCTAATTAATTCATTGCTATCCATTCTGTCTTCGCATGCCTTGAATGCTGCTATTTTACGTGTTGCGAAGTCACACATATTCTCGGCTCCACCCTTCTTATACCTTTCACTCATTAATTTGTATTTTAGATCAAACTTGTGGCTTTCGTTCCAATATCTTTTTAAGAATTTATCCTTCCATTCCTTATAATTAGTCGGTTCCGGTACTAAAGAGGTCAACCAATGATGTGCCTTGGACGACATGGCTTGTTCTACTATATGCAATTTTAATCTTTCGGGGATATTATTTATCATAAAATAATTCTCTAATTTTGAAATAAACGACCACGGTTGTTCTTTCATATCACCATGAAATTTTAGGTGGCTTGGTATTACAAGCGCCGATGCATTCATTGCTATATTTCCCTGCGAACGTATGAATTCGTTTTCTAACTGTTCAATCTTGTCCTTAATGTCCGACATGTATTTCCCAGATTCAGATTCTTGCACCATTTTAATGTTTCTAAGTCCCTCCTGTATTCGTTTTTCTAATTTACTATCCGAATTAACTAATTTAGATTCTATATTTTCAATTTTTTCGCCATGTTGAAGCGACATTGCGTTTAAGTTATCTACACGCGATTCGACGATTGTCAACTTTTCGCATTGTTGGTCATGTAAATGTCCCAATGTCACAACGCTCTCCTGTAAATTATTAACTTTGGAATTAATTTTGTCGCCAGATTCTTTTAATTCCCTCTGCATTTGGTCGACTTGATTATTAAAAGACTCAATTTTACAATGAATAATATTGAATTCAGCCGATGTATCCACCCGTAATTGTACTATTTCCTCGTGTATTTCCTGACGAAAATTCTTCAATTCTAATGACATTTTCGATGTCATTCCTTCCAATTTAGCGTTATTTTTTTCAAATTTAGTATTAATATCTGAAGTAATTCCCTCTAATTTAGTATTAATATCTGAAGTAATTCCCTCTAATTTAGTATTCATATCTGAAGTAATTCCCTCTAATTTAGTATTATTATGCTCAAGTTTTGCGTTCATTTCTGCTAACATTTTAAGAATTAAATTATTAGGGTCCATATTTCCTAACGGTGCAGCCATTATTTCCTTTTCTTGTGGTTCAATCTCAATAATTTCACGCGAGATTTCTCCCTCGGGGTTAGTATTAGCAGACGCCATATCATCTACATTAATATTCTCCATACGCAATTTTTTGCTCCTAGTATCCATTTTGAATTATAATACAAATTAAAATCTCTCTGTTAAATTATTTTAAAATCACACCAATGAAATGGTCTTGGCTCTTTCTTATAATTAACAATTAATTTCAAATGTCAATCCATAAATTTCAGATTCCCTTTGGATCACTTTATTATAATTTATAAGACTAATTTTATCCGTGTCACCAATTGTTATAAATTATAACAAATTATGCATCACGTTGGCGCGCCATTTTGAGATATGCAAAATTTCTCTACACATTAATATCTTGCAAAGATCTTAGCGTCCGGCTTGCTGGGTCAATGGGTCACGATATATTATAATCCTTATTACCTTTATAAGGGATTATAGGATCCGCAGACTATACAGCGCTGCTGGGAATCTGAAATAGAATGATTCTAATTCCTAGTTCATTACTGTTTGGATTGACTAAATGAAAGATCACTTTCTTTTCTAAAGAACAAAATTTAACAAAGTTTATTGTTACCTTTTTGCAAACAATATAGTGAATTTAATACATGATTTTAATGTTAGGCCTTTGATCAAGATATCTTTGAATTTAGAATTTTATACCGCGGTTAACTTATCTATTCTTCGTTGATGTCCCTCGAAGACTTCTCAGTCGAAATATCTTGCGAGCTTGCCGTAGTCCAAAGTTCCAAGAAATCCTCTTCTGCTCCTATCCAAGATGGTGTCAAACTATCAAAATTATCAGTCCTGATTACGTCCTATGACATAGTCCCGAAACCTATAACTCGATCACCACTCCCGACAAAGTTCCAATTTATGCATCAATATTACTTCCACATGCAATATCTGCAATATTATTTACTGTCCTTAAACTTTCACGATCTGAAAACCCGACTCTGACTATCTGCACTCCACTCGCTCCCTCTCACGACCTACGATCCGTTCAGACACGCGATGCCGGTCAGAATCAAATCTTCCTGCATGATTCACCCCTCGAAGCTTCGTATTAAACTACCTTCTTTTTTTTCATAACATTTGACCGTCCTTCTCTCACCCAGCCAATCCATGCGTTCGTTATATTTTGATGTAGCTGACCTTTCGATCGTCTAAACTTCTCAATGCATATTCCACCATATTGTCTTCAAATAAATGTTAGTTTATATTCATGTGACATATCGGTATGTCACATTACATTAGCCCAATTTATTAACGCCCAATTTATTTTGTACTCATAGCGCTTACCCATTGTCGTCGTCATTGTTGCCGCCGAGTCATTGTTGGAGCTATCTAGTAGCATGTTTTTGTAACTTATAATGCTAATCCATTGTTAGGTTGCTGAATTATTATTCTATAGCGCTCCAAAGCGCAAGCAGATGGTTATTTGAACATTTTTTTCTATCTAGCAAAATCATTTGACCTTAGCTGCATATTCCCCGTCTACTTCGGTGCAAACAAACCACTGTTTTTTTTCACCGCCCCCACTCCCCGACCTAACCATCGGCAGATAGCAGCTACTCGCGGTTTTAGATGAAGATTCGAACCGACGCAAGCCATGAATACACCCTGGTCAGCAGCTTACAATACCCTAGAGATTTCCGCTTCATTGCATGAAATCGCGAGCCACCCACTCAGCCGTTTCAATTGACAATCAGCGAGGAAAGCTTCCGTGCTGTGTGTGAGAAACACGGAAGTAATAAGGACCGTTATCAGAAGGCGAAGTCAACTCCGAGGACAGACGGCGTTCGCTTTCTCAACAGCCGATCTCTTCCTTCCCTCCCTCCCTCACCCGTTCGCGTCCCCGCCCCGTCCTCATCCTCACCGTTAGATCCAACCACGGCCGCCGCCTCTTCTTGCACCGGGCTGCTGGCAGCCGGCGTCCACTTTACTACCTATAAACTCCATGGTAATTTGCAAGAGGCAACGGTTTTGCCTGTTCGCCGGAGAGGGTTCTCTCTGTTTTATAGGCGTTCTGCGAAACTATAAAATAAATCATCGTATCACAAAAGGAAACTGCTGATCCGCATGGAAAATCATTGACGCGTGCAAAGGAAGCAAGAAGCTCCGAGCGCAACGAGGCCGCGGGCGAAGGACGGCTCCGCCAGGCTGACTGCGCATTCGCAAGAGGCCGACTAAAGCACGCACCCTTTGATTCGAAGGCGTCACAACACAGTAAGAATCAAATCAGTCAGTTGAGTATTTCGTGTTTGCGGGCACGCCACCTGCTATGGTAAGTAATTAGTCGTGAAAGTATGAGATCGGTGGTTGCTGCAGAGAGCTTGTGGAAATACATATTGATAGATAAAAAGAAGTAAACTTTGACAATCAAAAAATACTGTGGAAGAGTGCTTATTTTTACCTATCCACAGTCCTGTAAGTTTAGGGTACGTTTTATTTCGGGAAGTGGCAGTGTTATTCTCCCGCTAGATGTTGAGATCTGGCACCGACCTACACGTCGTCTCGTAGGGATTTCTCCATGACCCAGGTATCTCCCACAAGTGGGGCATCGCGCCAGTCAGGACAAGGTGTCCGCTCCCGATTGCTCTCCCAGCATGTGTGGTAGTGTAGTGCACGTACATTTAAATGTGTGGGAAGGACGGTGGCAATATTTTACACACGACCTACATAGTAGGTAGGTCGAATTCAGCTGCTCACTGGAGAACTCTAGCGGCCGGTTGCTCTGATCGGTAGTTTTCCACGATTTCCCCGACCAATACCAGGCGAATGTCGGAGTAATCCCTAACAAACGGACCACGGACGGCGCACCGCGCGTGATACTTCCTTCCTCTTCTTTGTCCTATCCTCATCATTTACTTACACTAACATTCACCACACGACCACACATGCCTGGAGACCAGGCAGGAACTTACAGCTTGTCTCGGCTGGGGCGGTGCCCTTCTGGTGGTTGGGGAAAAAAGCAGCAAGCCGATGGTTAGGTCGGCGCCGGATCTCGCCATCCAGCGGGGGAAGATCACCGACACCTCCCGCGCAGCACATGCACTACATTTGCGGGACTAATGAGCTAAGCAGGTGACGCGCTCGCAAACACTATTCGATCAATCAAATAATGGATAGATTTATTGATTGATTAGTTATTCCGGGCGCGTCAACTGCACGGGGGACATTGAGGCGTGGCAGCGCCTGCTTGGAGTGTGCCGATGGCAGTGTCTCCGGTGGCAGTGGTATTTCATTTGCGCGTGCGTGTAGTGTGCTCGGTCCGAGAGGGTGAGCATTCGACTCCGGGAGCGAGGCCACAGCCCTGATTTTTTGCAAATAATATATCGACGGTGCACAAGAAAAGTGACATCTCAAAAATCGTATGATTTGGTCGAGATACGATATATGTTAAGAAAGTAGTATATTTATTCTAGTGAAATATTCATACCCTTAAATAGTCGTTTCAAAGAAAATAACACATTGTTTTGGTCGCAAAATTAACCGCTTCCCCTGGATCAAAAGTACTCCCCTGCAAAAAGATATGTTTTTAGAAGTTGAGAATATTGATACATCAAATATTTGCATTTTCATCCAAAACAGAAACTATTGTTTTTTGATTTTCCTGAGTTCCTTATTATCTAACGAAACAGACATCTCTCACATGGCCGGAGGCTTCAAAGTTTTCATTTAATTTCTGCGCTTATTGGTAATCAGTAATATTGGTTGCTGGTGTTAAAAGTCTGCATGGCGTATATCTCATAGCGTAATTGGTTTTTTCTTCATTCAACTATGTAAATTTAGTTCTTTAATACTACAAAACAAAACTATAGGCGTCGTGGTGCATAAACACATTCAATACGTCTTAACAATTATACTTCGCCTTTAGGCAAAAGCCGCCATAAAACCAATAAATGATTTATTTTTCTGCTGCATATCAGTATTAATAAAATACATTCACATACAAAAATCGAAATCAACAGTTTAATACAATCAAATAATAGATCAAAAAAGCATTAATTTAATTTTCTATATCTCTTGGCAATGCTGAATGGACATTAGAGCCACTAGAATAGATTTGTCTTTTTGGCATTTTAAATCTAAATGTAATTGTACTAAAAATCATGAATTTCCAGGAGTTAGAGAAATATTTCAAACAAAATAATTATCAAATAACCAAGGAATCATCAATCGATCCTTCTCTTGAACAGAGTGAAGTTTGGAAATAAAAAAATAAACAGAATTTCCAAACATAATATGTTCTATCAAATAAAAGAACTTAAACATTACGTGCATCAATAACATTGAAATACCCTAACATATGAATCCGAATCCTATTTTGAACCGATTGATTCATCTGCTACCGTTTACAGTCATGTCCTAGGTAAGCTACCGAGTAAAGTACTTTCAACTGATAGGTATCGGTTCATGTTCGCGGTTCTTCCATTTATAATTCAAGAACATCAATAATCCGGATTAGCACTTTATGAGATTTTTGTACCTCATGTTACGTAGCTGTACGTGTGTAATGTAAATGATAGCTGCTTCAACCTCGCGGGGAATGACGTTATCTCTTAGAGAACTGGTAGAACAGGTTCCGAAGTTCTTTTTTTGCACTCGTAGGGTATTTCTATCCCTTTCCTTGCTGACAAATGCATTTTCCGACTGTTTGTTGTAAAAGTTCCTCTCGCCTTTGCATAGTTAAGTTACTCCTATCTGCTTACATCCGTTCCTTCATTACAAAAGTAAAATGAATTACCTTTTTTTCAGATTTTTCAATCTGCTGATGAAAGTCGACTTGTTTCCAAAACATTTGTCACTCACATGCATTGATAATTGCTTCTCGGTATAAGTAATTCAGAAGGTAATGAACTCTTAAATTCCATCCGTTGAATCGGACTGTTTAACTTTTCCCTGAAGATACAATATAAAAACCAAATCGCACGATTTCCGCGGCAAACCGCAGGCGATTTTCTGCTCGTGTTAAACCATGGTCTTAAGACGAGTTCTGGTGATGCGGAAATATTTGTGTCCGACGCGAAAGTTTCATTTGCTCAGCTGATGAGAGCCAGAGAGTGGCGGCGGCGAGGCCGCCGTACCGCAAGTCACAAGCCCCGCGCCGCCTGTCACTTCGGGATATTGATGAGTTAGATACACGTCGGTAACTAGGTTGGTAAATTCGACAGGTAGTCAAACGTATATGAAAGTGATTTCCAATTTGTTGATACATCTAAAGCTGTCCTGTGATACTTTCTTCCTTGACGAGGAATCCAAATGTTATGATGCAAACCTCGAAACTACGATATTTTTTTCTTTTGACCAATTCAGTTCTCTTTACTTCTTCTCTTTCTTCTTCTTCTTCTTCTTCTTCTTCTTCTTCCTTTTCTTCTTTCTTCTTATTCTTTGTAGTTATTTTTCGGAAGTACCAGTATCAAAGTTAGAGTCATTCAATGAAATAGATCGAATTCCACATTTGCAATCTATGATCACTTATGTTTAACAAGTGACAACTGATTTTAGATAATTTTTTGTTGAGGCTTCTGAGTGGTATTGCTCTGCCAAGGTTGCTGTAGCATTTCCATCAGGGCGTTGTCTTGTTGGTTGCGTTCGGAAACTCGACACTCCAAAAGTTCTCACTAGTTGTGCCCCGTACTTTGAATATTTAAATTTTGTTTAATTTGTTATTGTAGAGTAAATGATCCCTCTGTTATGAATAACATTTTAACAAAATTTCACATAACAAATTTAAATCCTATTGTTTTATTCGGAAAGAGATTCATAGATTTAACTACATCTCCGCTAAAAAGCAACTTAAAAACAAGGAATAAAACAGACGTGTGTATATATATATATATATATATATATATATATATATATATATATATATATATATATGT